>VXCM01007351.1:0-43194 GCA_014773175.1 Lucifuga dentata | reverse complement strand
GAAGAAAACTATGACAGCAGAAGCTGAATCTGACTTCAAGACAATGTGTGGAAAACCACATGCTGCCTTCACACGCTGAACAGGAGAATGGAGCAACATGCTGAGAACATACAAGCATACGCTAACGTGTTCATGTGATTACGTGTTAGCTAATATTGATGTGTTAACACCTTTAACAGAATCTATTTGATTTGATCTTCAAATTTGTTTTAGGTTCGATGTACTTAAGCATTTTAAGTAGGGGATATGTGACGAGCGATTAATGTAAAACAAACTTTCACACAGTTAAGTGCTTACCGCATGAAACCATCTGTGGTTCCACATCATTCAACAGATCAATAGATTGTCTTATAGCTGCTTCAGGACTCTAGTGGAACAGGTTCAGACTACAAACGATCTGCTCCACAGTTGGACTGGAGTCTGACACTTGTTTTGGTGATTGCTGTGTTCACATATGCTCACACAGACTAAACGTAAGGGGAAAACACTCCGGGGTCTGAATAAACCCTGAAAACCAAAACATTATGCAACTAATTCACATTTGACGCTTATTATACTTATTATTAAACAGACCTACACAAACTCTTTTAGGGGTCTGAAGCCAAATCTGTGCATCGATTCTTCAGCTCTCTTTTTGTTTCAGGATGAAGCAGGAGCAGCTTGTGTTTGACCTGTGAGAAGCTCTCACCTGTTCTTTACACTGTACGAGGGCTCTCTGAATCTCATTGGGATTCAGTGCGTGGGCATGAGGCAGGCAGCTCAGGGCCAGCTCTGCCGCTGCACGAACCATGTTGGGGTCCCTCGCCCGTGATGCACGGTCTGCCAGCGACGCCACTTCTGGTGGGGTGAGGTGACCGTCCCAACACTCCACCAGGATGTTGAGGGCAGCGCTGCCGATCTCCATGGCCTGACCTGCACGGAGCACAGAGCATAGACAGAGTGAAGAAAAAAAAAAAAAAAANAAAAAAAAAAAAAAAAAATGAAATTATGGAGCATAAAGTGAGCAAAATACATGTGACACATACACTGAAAATGACATTGATGTGTACTCAAAGTTTTTTATGAGTCCACAACATGCAGTAAAAGATGTTTTCAGAGCGGGAAAGTAACTGAGTGCAATTACTAAATCAGTATCTTTTGGGAGACTTTCTATTTTTTTCCAACTACATTTCAGAGGAAAATGTACTTTGAACTACATTTATCTGACAGTTAAGAATATTTTCCTGCAGCCTTTTTTTTTATTGTTTCTTTCCTTTCTTCTATCTTTCCTTCCTGTTCCTTCACTGCTTCCATTACGTCCTTCTTACTTTTTTCTGCCTTTTCTTCCCTCCTCCCATCTTACTTATTTTCCTTTCCTTACTTCTGTCTGGTGTTCTGTCCTGTCTGTTCTTCTTTCTCGTCAATCATAATGTTTGCCTTGATCAACTTGAAAACTGTATAGTTAGGAATCCACAAAATACACACACGTTCTCACAGTTTAGCTGCTGCATAACTAATAGGTCACACTGGTTAAATAATGTCAGATCATCTCGTTTTGGAAGGTTTTATGGTTTGGTATTCCTCAGACTCAGCTACTTTTCTCAGTCTACCATCAACCTAATTTTGCAGCTTTGCATATATTTCTGTTCTTATGCAGATGTGTATCGCTGCACATCAGAGCTGTTAAAGGCTGCAAGGGAAGAAACATTTCTCTCCAAATGTCATGTCAAGTTTATTTGTAGCCTAATATCACACCCAGTGTCTCAAAGAGCTTTACAGGCCTGCACATTGAGGGTTCCCAACCAGCCCAAACTCTGTGAAGATGAGGAAAAAACTCCCAAAAAACCTTATCATATACAGGAAAAAATGGAAGAAATCTTGGCAGAGGCAATTCAGAGAGAGATTCCCTCTCTTCAAAAATTACTACACAAAAAAACAATGAAACATCGCGGAATGATATAGCAGTTAATTAGCCATGATACAGAAAGATGAAGTCAATATGAAATCATAGTCATGATGGATTCCAGGGATGAGACATGACATGAACAACAACAAACAAACAAAACTGAAATGAAAATTTAGGTTCTAAGTAACAAATACTACTGACATTCTATGGCCTCAATTTTAAAAAACGTGCTCCACCTCCCACAACAGCTTTTAATACATTTCTATTGTTGCACTACTGAAAGTATCCTGACTACTGGGCCAGATTCATTAACTATAGCACATTATTTAACGTGTCTATAAGGAAAATATTATTGTGCAACCAGGTTACCTCATTCATAAACGTCTGAAAATGCATTTCAGACTAGGTTGAAATGCATTTTGATGAATCTTTTTACCCTCCCTCACCTGTAATCCAGGACACATGGGAGGAGTAGGTCCTGGACAGCCAGTTGGGTGAGACAAAGTTGTGGAGGCCCAGAGCGTACAGGCCGATCTCAAAGGCACACAGGTGCAGGTTTCGGTGGGGCCCCTGGTGGCCCCCGCTGGCAGAAGGTTGGGTGAAAATAGAGGTGGAGGAGTTCCCCCCAGCTTTGATCAGCACCGTTTTGGCCAGCTCGAAGTAGAAATGCGCCGCTGCTTCTGACGGCTGGTTGGGCACGTGGGGGGCGTGGCACTCAGGACGACGGCCTTTGTACCTGGACAGAGGGAAGATTACATGTTAATCAAGCATCAGAGCTGCTCAGAATAAAAACACAAAGCGTTCTGAGGACGATTTCATAAAAAAGGTTTATTCTACTTTATAGAAAATGTGGAGCAACTCAGGCCGAAATGGCCGCGGAGGACACATTTGGAAATCATTAGTGAGGTCACGCAAAATTTGAAAAAATACTGACAGCATCTGCGAGACATAAATGCGCCCAATGAACTGCCAAGCGAAGAGGTGCACAGGAAGTAAAAGGAGAAATGAAGAAAGAACAACAGAAAATCAAGTAACTCTGAGGAATGACTGGCAGAGGAGGAGACCGACAAATGGCTGCCAATTCCTGCAGGAGATACTCCCTATTCTGAGGTCAGAGGTCGACGACGTGGAAGAAAATTTACACGAGCGACACGTGAAGGTTAGAAAGANATTCTGAGGTCAGAGGTCGACGACGTGGAAGAAAATTTACACGAGCGACACGTGAAGGTTAGAAAGAGGAACAAAGCAGGAAGTGGGTCCATGCATTTCTCATGCACAGTCGTCATGAAAGCCATGAACCATGATTGGCAGGTCTGCATCTGCCCAGCATCTTGCTAACCGGGCCTCAGGTTTCNATTCTGAGGTCAGAGGTCGACGACGTGGAAGAAAATTTACACGAGCGACACGTGAAGGTTAGAAAGATGAACAAAGCAGGAAGTGGGTCCATGCATTTCTCATGCACAGTCGTCATGAAAGACATGAACCATGATTGGCAGGTCTGCATCTGCCCAGCATCTTGCTAACCGGGCCTCAGGTTTCAGCTACAGCTACGTTACCATGGAAACAGATGCTTCCAGAACAGCCTGGTCCCCGTCAAACTGCTTTTGCTAGAGTTTAACCTTCTAAACAAACAGAGCCACCGCACTTTCTCCAAAGTTCCACATCAGCAAGTCAGAGTAACATGAAAACATGCATCATGATGATAATATGAGGGTTGAATGATAAGTGCTGAGCCTGAAAATTTGGGAGTGAGAAAGGGCAGCCATTTTTTATGTAGCAGAAAGAAGTAATAGTGTCTAAATGAGAGTTGTGGAACATTAAGCTGTTGGTAGCTGTGAAACTGTTCTTATTAATGTGACAAATGACCTCTGACCTCAGATTTGACCCTGTCAGTGGAACCGCACAGACTGCCTGAGATTTTGAAGGCTGATTTCACTCGATGACTGAAATTAATCTGGGTATTTCAGTGACTTATTGTTGTTCTGTCATTGTTCAAAGTAAAACTGTCATGGCAAAAAGACATTTCAAGGCTTAAGACACGGTGATTCAGACAAAACTTATGTCTTGCCTACTTCTGACTCCCCCCCCCCCCNCCCCCCCCCCCCAACTGTGATTGGTCAGTATCACACTGCTGTTGCATCACTGGCGAGGAGCCAGTGACAGCAAATGTACCGTCCTTTGTTTTTTTTTTAAATTGCTAAATAAACAACAGCTAATGCTAACTTCTCTCTCCGCTGGCTATCAGCCACTTTCACCACCGCCATTCCTGTTCTGTGTTGCCATGTAGTGTTTCCGGCATCGTATATGGAAGAAAAATAGGGTCATAAAGGTCTGAACTGAAATCAACACTAAATTTAAAGCCACAAATTGAGATCTCAAAATTCAAGTTGTGTATATTCAAAATGCAATATTCAGGGTACTCAAATTCAGTTTGAAAAAAA
This sequence comes from Lucifuga dentata, assembly GCA_014773175.1. Classification (NCBI taxonomy): domain Eukaryota; kingdom Metazoa; phylum Chordata; class Actinopteri; order Ophidiiformes; family Bythitidae; genus Lucifuga; species Lucifuga dentata. The sequence continues at coordinate 38,868 of VXCM01007351.1, read as the reverse complement.
TTCCGATTGAAAAAATTCAAGTAGAACATGAAAGACACCAAGGACAGGCAATCAAAAAGGGCTGCAAAATCAATCCTACTTTTGGCCTATCAGCTTGTTTTCTGCTGTAATTTCACAAGCAGAAGGAGCAGTCATTCGAACAATGGCGGCCAATGATGGATTCCACTTTCACACACAATCTGAATTTTTTCAAACCCTGAATATTGCATTTTGAATGTACACAACTTGAATTTTGAGATCTGAATTTGTGGCTTTAAAAATTCAGTGTTAATATAAATTCAGTGCTGATATAAATTTAGATCTTTATGAGCCTTTTTTCTGCCATAGAGGTGGCTCTCCTAACAGGCAGGTCATGACCATTGTGAGCTTTCTACTGGAACAGAGTAGCATGAACCGGTTGGTCCTTTAAAAAACATCCTATGGTTTTTAAAGGACCATGCTGGTGATTTTGCATGTTGAAGCCCAATTAATACAACTAGCGTACATATTAAATTACCGTTAACCATTTTCCAAAACATACAACTTTAGCTGTAAATTGTAGAATTGTTTTTCCTACTTCCAGACTGTGATTGGTTTCAGTTCATTCCAGTATGACATAAAAATGAACTTGTAGAGACTTGAAACGTGCTGAGATCAATAATCTATCACAACAAATCAAATGTTTTTTTTTGTTTTTTTTTTTTGTCAAAGTTAGTCAATTTAACCATCCATCACAGAACTGCAGGAAAGAAAATATATGTCCAGGAAATACAGTCCCAGGAGAAGACAACTTTTACAGAGAAATTAAAATGACCATGTCTTCTACATGTTGACATACATGTCAACAGATGAAACATTGAATTTTAAGGTCACCTGATCATTTGATTTTGAAAACAGGGGATTAGGGGATTTGACAAAATAACAGGAAATCTAAAACATGGTTTTATGTGATGGAAAATACTTGTCAGCAATGTAACGTGTATGAGGGTTTTATTTATTAGACTTAAACATGCAAAACCATGCGTAGGCTGCGTGTGGTGTTCTATGACGTTTTGTTGATGCATCTTGTGTTTGAGGTGTACTGAGACCGTGAGTCAGTGAAAAGGTGCTTTTACTGATCTTAGCATATGCTTTACCTGCTGGTATCCGTGCTCTTGGCCCTGGCTCCACCCCCGGCCCTGCGAGAGCCGCTGGAGGAGGAGGAGCCCAGCGAATCAGAGGAGGAGCTGCTGATGCTGTCACTGTCCTGGCCCCGCCCCCAGGAAGTAGCTGCCCAGCCGCCCCGAACTGGCCGGCGGCTAANACTGTCCTGGCCCCGCCCCCAGGAAGTAGCTGCCCAGCCGCCCCGAACTGGCCGGCGGCTAAGCGTGGGGGAACTGTCTGAGGTGGTCTCTGGAGCGCTGCTGTCAATACTGGCCATGCCTGAGCAGAAAACATCCACATCCAGTCTGTTAGCACAGCAGCTTTATGTATGTCGCCGTGCTTTCATGCAAATACTTAAGTCAAACCAGCCAATCACATTTCATTTACAATGTTCGTTACCAGCATCTTTTAACTTTTACCTTCAAAGAGGTATTTCCTTATTTATATGTGAGGAAGTGATTCATAAAACACACTGACACACTAAAATGAAGACGAGTTTAATTCTGACGGTAAATTTCATCAGGATGAAATCTGATGATGTTTTGAACTGTATTTGTTTCACGTGTTATTGATCAATAACTTTGATAGATAAGATCTCTCACACACACTGGATTTCTCGCCACCCCTCAGGCACTGGGATTCTCGATACTGTCTGGATCTCGTCTCTCTTATTTCAGCGTCAGTCTCTTAAAACATGGATCTCTAAGTCAGAGTTTATGTTTCTTTGCTGCTTTAACAAGTCAGTTTCTCTTTAACAGCAGATGAATCAGGATAAATCGTGACTCTTAAATATGAAGCAGCTCATNCAGTTTCTCTTTAACAGCAGATGAATCAGGATAAATCGTGACTCTTAAATATGAAGCAGCTCATTATCATGGCATTTATTTAGCATGACGGCGTGTAGTTACTGTGATTTTTATGATGAATCACCCCACTGAGTTATGCTGAGTATACAAAAAACTCTGTGGAGTTTTGATTTTACCTTTGGCAATGAAGATGTTTTTCATCAAAACAGCAAAATAAATATTACAATAAGATTTTTTTTTCACAGTATTTTGTCATACTTGTATCCACATGGTAAAAATGACTGAGTGACTTGATGTAAATACTGAAGGTACATCAGAGAGGAGAATCATCCTGTGTTTGAGAAACGTCCCACACAAGCTGCACTGTGAACTGTTCAGTGTGGCAGCAGCGTTGACTCATTTGTTTCCTCCTTTCTTTCATCTACCTGCTCAACAAAGAACCTTTTGCTGCCGAGGTGTTTACCTGTGTGCTTCTTTTTCTGGCGCACAGGTGAGCCCCAGCAGCGTTGGTTGTAGCCGCACCGCACCCCCAGCGCCAGTCGGCTGGGCACGGTGGCCTCCACCTTGAAGGGAGCTGTTTCATTCTGCTGCTCACAGGATGAAGCCTGGCCGTCTGTCGCTGAAACACACCATCCCTGTTAACCTTCACCACCTTCACACGCATGTTCACACTTCCTTTATACTCGCACTCAAGCAATAAATCCATTCTACAAACCTCATGTAAACATCGTAATTACATTAAATCAGCATTAAAGGACCATACCAGCATGTTTGAACTTAATATATTCAATTTTCATACATGTTACATTACTGACAATCATTTCTCAAAGGATAAAACTGTATTTCAGCTTTCCTGATATTTTGCAAAATCTCTTAATCTTTCAAAATCAAATATTAAAGTGATACACCCACCTTAAAAATCCATGTTTCACCTGCTAATAGTTACGCAGCCTTATGAAGTCACGGTCCTTTAAAATTTTTCGATAAACATAAGTCTTCTTTTGGGACTATATTCTGCTCTTTTTATTGTGCTAAAAATTATGTAACTTTGAAAACACCTGAATACACATCTTGTTGGTGATGATGGATTACCTATCCCAAGAACGTTTACAGTATCAACAAGTTGATTTTAATAGCATACCAGAATGAACTGAAATCAATGGAGGTCTGGAAGGAGGGAGGGAAAAAAAAATGAAGGAAAAAAGGAATGAAAAAATAAAACATAAAAATTCACCGTTCCAGTTGGGAAATGATTATCAGTAACGTTACATATATGAAAATTGAATGTATTAAGGGCTCAAACATGCACGATTGCCAGTACGGTCCTTTAAATCGGAGTAACATTACGTAACAGACGCAGATGAAGTGAGTGTAAATCTATTTATTCAGGCATATAAACTTTAATAATCATATGACACCACGTGCATTTCCTCACCTGGCAGACTCTCCTCATGCTCTGATTACACAACACATCGTGTATATTTGGTGTTTCTGTCCATTTATACGTCTTAAAGCCCTTTCAGACATGCTCCGCATTCTGTTCATATGCTGGTAATTAACCGCTTCATGTTTGAAAAGGACCTGAGTCACTTTTTTAGAAAAGCAGCACCAGCAGTTTTACTGGGTGGCCACAGGTGTGAATAAATGTAGTCACGCTACCAGCAAAGGAACGTTTCTGTGTGTAACGTGGAGAACCAATCACAGGAGACCAGGAAGTGATGCTTTAAATTCTGCACCGAGCTCATGCATCTTTTGTGAACGATAAAACAGCTAGAAATTTGTCTGGAGCAGAAATGAGAGAGCCGCTCTCACACCAGGCGAAGGACGAGAGAAGTAGACAGCTAAACCGCCGTGACAGACGCCGTTGTGGAAGTGACTCTCTCTCGCCACATTGCTGTAAATACGTAACTTCCCGGTCTTACCTTGCAGATACCAAATCTTGCGACAAATGTGTCAGTAATCAGTAAAGGTCCTGAACAGAGACTTTACGGTACTTTGCCATAAAATATCAATACAAACACGATCAGGATCCATCTTGCTTGAGCCATTTTGAGTTCAACCACCTTCACTGTTAGCTTCTACCAGATAAAGAATGACTGAATCCAGCAGCTGAGTGAGAATGGCGGGCAGAGAGAGGAAGTTGCTTACCGTGCTCGCCGCTCTCTGCTGCCGTGCTGTTCTGCACGTTGTTCATGTCGGCCTGATGCCCCGCCTCCTCGCCGGCCATAGCCACTGCAGAGGACGAGCTCGAGGAAGACACTGCTGCAGTGCTCGCAGAAGAAGAGGGGTGGACGTGTTTGGAGACACCACCTGAGGCCCCGCCCACTCCGCCATGGTTGGTGGCGGCGGTGTGTTTGGACGGGCTACGCTGGCTGCCAGCTGCTGGTTTGCTGGAGTAGAAAGAGCTCAGAGTCTGAGGCTTGTGGGTCTGACTCTCCCTGTCCAACAATTTATCCAGAATCTGAGAGAGAGAGAGAGGGAGAGAGAGAGAGACAGAAAGAGAAAGATAAAGAGAGACAGAGACAGAAAGAAAGAGGGACACAGAAAGACAGAGAGAAAGAGAGAGAGAGAGAAGCCAAGAGACAGAAAGAGAGAAACAGAAAGAGAGAGAAAGAGAGAGAGACAAAGAGACAGAAAGAGAGACAGGAGAGAGACAGAGAAAGCAACAGAGAAACAAAGAGAAAGAGAGAGAAAATAGGAAAGACAAAGAGAGAGACACATAAGAGAGAGAGACGGAAAGACAGATGGAAACCATACAGAATACAGCGAGGGACAGAGGTAGATGAGGAGAGAAAGAACAAATGTAGAAAACAGTGTGAAGTTAAAACTGAGAACTTCAAAGTTTTTATTTCCTAAATCAGCTGGAAGTCTTTATATTTTTTATATATGTCAACATAAAGACAAAAACACACTTTGTTTCAGGCGTTCAGGACATGCAGGTTTAAGTCTTAAAGGACCATACCACTGATTTTGCATGTTTGAGCCCAATAAATACAATGCAAATACAAGTTACATCACTGGCAACCATTTACCAAAATATAACACTGGAGCGATAAATATTAGAATTGTTTTTCCTACCTTGCAGATTGTTATTGGTTTCACTTTTATTCCAGAAGTTCATAAAAAATCAACTTGTAGAGACTTGAAACGTGCTGAGATAAATAATCCATCACAGTAAATCAAACGTTGCTGACCTAACACGGAGCTACACAGAAGAAAACGTATGTCTGTCAGGGAAAACAGTCAGAGGAAATTAAAATGACTGTGCTGTGACAATCGTACGTAAATGTCAGTAGGAAAAACATTTAAGGTGTGTTTATCACCTGAACATTTGATTTTGAAAGACTAGGGCATTTAAAAAAAAAAATACGGTTTATGTTTTGAAAAATGGTTGTCAGTAATGTAACCTGTGTGTGGGTAGTATTTATAGGGCTCAAACATGCAAAACTACTGGTATGCTCCTTTAACTATGGGGCTAACTAGCAGCAGCTCAGCTTACCAGTTATTTCCACAACCAGCAGTGTTTCCCTCAGAGGATTCTTTGGCATGTCTGAGAGGTTTTTAAAGACTTTTAACTGGTTGTTTAGCTGGCCGTTTAGCTGGTTATGAACTGGCTGTTTAGCTGGTTGTTTACCTGGCTGTATAGCTGGTTATTTAGCTGGTTGTTTAGATGGCTGTTTAGCTGGTTGGTAACTGGTTGTTTAGCTGGTTGTTTAACTGAATATTTAGCTGGTTGTTTAGATGGCTGTTTAGCTGGTTGTTTAACTGGCTGTATAGCTGGTTATTTAGCTGGTTGTTAACTGGTTGTTTAGCTGGCTGTTTAACTGAATATTTAGCTGGTTGTTTAGATGGCTGTTTAGCTGGTTGTTTAACTGGCTGTATAGCTGGTTATTTAGCTGGTTGTTAACTGGTTGTTTAGCTGGCTGTTTAACTGATTATTTAACTGGTTGTTTAGATGGCTGTTTAGCTGGTTGTTTAACTGGCTGTATAGCTGGTTATTTAGCTGGTTGTTAACTGGTTGTTTAGCTGGCTGTTTAACTGATTATTTAACTGGTTGTTTAGATGGCTGTTTAGCTGGTTGTTTAACTGGCTGTATAGCTGGTTATTTAGCTGGTTATGGTTGTTTAGCTGGCTGTTTAGCTGGTTATTTAGCTGGTTGTTCAGCTGGTTGTTAACTGGTTGTTTAGCTGGCTGTTTAGCTGGTTAGTTAGCTGGCTGTTTAGCTGGTTGTTTAGCTGGCTGCTTAGCTGGTTAGTTACTGGTTGTTTAGTTGGCTGTTTAGCTGGTTGTTTAGCTGGCTGTTTAGGTGGTTAATTAGCTGGTTGTTTAGCTGGTTAATTAGCTGGCTGTTAAGCTGGTTGTTTAGCTGATTGTGTTCTCTCCAGTGTATCAGAAGCATCAGACGGGTTGTTGTTACCTTCTTCAGCTTGCTCTGGTCATCCTTATATGTGATCATGAGAGCCAGAGCCAAGTCACCCTTCACTCGTCTGGTTCCTTCACACAGCAAAGGATGCTCCGCCTCACTCACCGTTGTTTTCATCCCTACAGATGGAGACAGGAAGAGCGTAACGGGGGACAAAAAGAGAAACACAATGTCAGGGAGAGGAAGAGGAAAGATAGAAGACCAAGGGCTCCAAAGAAATGAGGATGAAGGAGGGGGAAGTCAGGAAATTATGTTGTGAAAGCAGGAAGTGTGTTTTTTTCTTTGTGTGATGGAAACCTCACAACTAACAGAGAATTAAAAGAGTATTAAAGCCAAAATATCAAATCCAGACAGGAATTATGGAATACGACAAGAATATTCTCACCAAGTGCAGCAACAGCAGCTTCAAAGCCCAACTCCTCATCACCAGGCATCTCGTTGTTACGGTTACGGCTCGGTGGACGGGAGCCCGTAGGGGACACAACTGCACAAGCAACACGGAGAAAAGCGAAAGGGATGTAAATCTTCAAGGTCAATTAAAGGACCATACCAGTGATTTTTGCATGTTTAAGTCTAATAAATACTACCTGTTACGGTACTGAAAACCATTTTGCAAAATAAGAAAATGTATTTTAGCTTTCCCATTATTTTGTCAGATCCCCTAATCTTTCAAAATCAAATGTTCAGGTGATATACACACCTTAAAATTGAATGTTTCACCTGCTAACACATACATCCAAATGTAGAAGGGAAGGTCATTTTTACTTTGGCTGTATAAGCCGTCTTCTCCTGGGACTATATTCCCTAGCGAAGACATACAGAGACATGAAAAAGTATTTGGCTCTTCCTGATTTCTTCTATTTTTGCACATTTTCGCCTCTTTGACAATAAAAGATCCCGGTACTAGATGTTTATGAGTGAAGGAACATGGTTGCGTGATGTTATTTGCCCTTATTGACACATTAAATCTGGCGTTGTGTTCTACGAATCTCCTCCAATGTGTTTTCAGCAGGATAGTTGTAAGTGAGATGTGGTCAGAGCGGGACAGGATTGTGGTACTTTGCTTACCTGGAGTACACAGCACATCAAAGATGAAGCTGGCCAGCATGAGAGGCAGCACAGGCCGGTAATCACAGAAATTTCCGTCTCTAAGCTGCTCGGCTCGCTCTCGAATGGCCGTCATCTCCACGAGGCCCAAAGGAATCTTCTTCAGCAGAGCCACGACCTCTGACTCCTGATAGGCCAGCTTCACCTGACGGACCAAGCAAACATGCTGTTTGTCTGCACATGTTTACTCACACAGACATTATGCTGAAATCAGAAAGCCACAACCTCTAAATAATTCACCAGTACTAATTTCTATTCAATTGTACATGAGACTTCCACAAAACCTGCAGGACTGTCTAATCACCCACATCACTACAGGTAGTTCCCAGGTTACGAACGAGTTCCGTTCCCACAGCTGTTTGTAAGTTGGATTTGTTTGTAAGTCGGAACAGTTATGTAAGGTGCGTATCTAGCGTATATTTATTTACCTTTCTATGGATAAGAAACCGGATTTACGCTTTGGTGATATGGTTACAAAGGTTACAAAAAAGAAAAAAAGGCAAAAGACGAACAACACACACACAACACGGTGTTTACAGTGTGATTACAGGGTGATCCGACTTAAAATAGCGACGGCTGCTGCACCGCTGACGATGCACAATGTTTTGATGTGCGTCGTAAAGTAGTGCGCCGTTCATTATTATGAATCGTTGTATGTAACTGAAATTTTTAATTTAATAGGCTTTATGGCGCTTGGTTCGTAAGTATGGGTTGCTCGTAAGGACGTCATAAGTCGGGGACTGCCTGTATTTAACAGCCAAATTTAAGAGGTCTGGCCAGGATCCCTTAAATTTGGCTGTTAAATAGATGTGACAACTGCAGTATAGATTAATGACGTTTTACAGCTAAACAAAGACATTTATTATCAATATCTTGTTGCAGACACAAATACTGACATCTGCGATAAGCAATTATCAGATAATAATATTGGCTTGATATGGTGAATCAGTCAGGCTTTCATATGTATCTCCCCCCCCCCCNCCCCCCCCCCCAAAAAAAAAGTGAGTGTGTGTGAGTGTGTGTGTGTGAGAGAGAGAGAGAGAGACCTCCAGAGCTTTGGTGGAAGCGGGCGGTCTCTGCAGTTCCAGGGAGAACATGCCCGTGCTGAAGGCCAGGTTGTGGAGCTCCAGTCGTTCGCTGAGGACGGTCAGCAGGAAGGCGGCTTTGGACAGCGTGTTGGTGGCTACCTGCGTCTGGCGGCTGGTCGACACCTTGCTCTTCTTACCCTGACCACATCGGAAAGCCAAGACATATTGCTCATTTAAAAAAAAAAAACTGCACAAACACAAACATAATTTCACAAATAACTCTCCAAAGTTCAACATCCCACATGACGAGAGTCTGATCACACGTATCAGGCTGATACATATTATTGAAATAGTATTCCTTTCTTACATACATGCATACATGCTAACATATCCCTGAAATCTAGAGTTGTGACCAAAACAAAGGCTACAGGACAGTTTAAAGATAACCAATAATCTGTTATCAAAGACGACTTTATTACTACCTATAACATAAACCTTTGACCATTAGACTGGAAATTAAATAACTGTAAAATAAAATATATATTTAAAATAGAGCAAATAAAATGTGTGTGTGTACAGAAATTGTTGCATGTGTATCACAGGTTGATACTGGTATGTGTAATAAATGGCAGCAGCTGATATAATTGGCTCATTGATGTATCTTGGAGCTCCAAGGATGAGAAATGTAAACATGTCCGTGTACTTCCTGTGCTGTCATGATGTAAATGTGTTTGTGTACTTCTTGTGCTGTATCATGATGTAAACGTGTTTGTGTACTTCCTGTGCCGTGTCATGTGTAAATGTTTGTGTATTTCCTGTGCTATGTCATGATGTAAACCTGCGTCCATGTACTTCTTGTGCCATGTCATGTGTAAACGTGTCTGTGTACTTCCTGTGCTATGTCATGATGTAAACGTGCGTCCGTGTACTTCCTGTGCTGTATCATGATGTAAGCATGTCCATGTACTTCCTGTGCCGTGTCATGTGTAAACGTGTCTGTGTACTTCCTGTGCCATGTCATGATGTAAACCTGCGTCCGTGTACTTCCTGTGCTGTCATGATGTAAGCGTGTGTACTTCCTGTGCCGTGTCATGGCCTGATGATTTTGGACGAATGAGATTTCAGCACGGAGAGGAAAAGAAAACTGTATGTACCTTGGTCTGCGGTTGCTCAACTTTCAGGTCTGGAGGGTTGGCCAACAGATCCCTCGCCAGCTCCACGGCTAACCGGCACGCCTCGTTACTGTAGCCATGAGCATGGAGCGCCTCAGCACACGCAAACAGCACCTACGTGTAACAGTATTCAGGTCAGCATGGAGAGCACGAGGTCGCTCACGTGTGTGTGAAGGTATTTAAGGGAATGTCAAAGCGAGAACACGGAAAGAAGTGAGCAGGATTTGGGATCAACTTCCTGCATCACATCTGCTGTCACGCTGAGTTCATCTGACAGAATGATTCCTATCATTTCACCACATGCATTTGATTGGAGTGGGCATGCAAAACTAACAATTATCGTCAGCCAATCAGATGGCTTAAATTTCAAGAGCTTTTCTATGGAGATTTCAGACACATGTATTCTTAAATATTTTAAAGGAATGATTGAAAGCCTAAATGAAGCATGTCTCCATAATTCTATATTAGATCTGGTGGACTATGAAGGTTAAACATTTAAAGGACCATACCAGTGGGTCTGCACGTGAGAGGTCAGTAAATACTACCTACATACACATTATGTAACTGACAAACATTTTTCAAAATATAAAACCGTATTTTAGTTTTCCTGTTATTTCACTAAATCCCCTAATCTTTCAAATTCAAAAATTCAGGTGATACACTCACTTTAAGATTTAATGTTTCGTCTGCTACTGTACATTTTTTGCATGCAGAAGCCACTGTCAGTTAAATGCATCAATTGAAGCCGCTTTCTCCTGGGACTATATTCCCTGGTGGAGAAATACATTTTTTTTCCACGTAGCTCCATGTTGGATCAGTTAAATTAAGTCATTTTGACAAAATAATAATAACTGTGTGGTTTGCTGTAATGAATTATTTATTTCAAGTCATTGTAGAGATGCTTCACATCTGTACAAGTAGACTTTTATATCGTGCTTGAATGAACTGAAACCAGTGGCAGTCTGGAAGGTAGGAAAAGCAATTTTAATATTTACTGCTCCAGTAGTATGTTTCTGAAAATGATTGGCAGTAATATTATGTATGCAAGTTTTTTTTTTTTATTGGGCTCAAACATGCAAAACTACCGGTATGGTCCTTTAAGAAGCCCAACTGTTATTTGACAACTAAGGAAATACTGAATTCAGTAATGAGTGTATGTTTGCGACATGAACAAATCCCACAGTCCTGCTGTTCCTTCCGTACCTCCATACGTCCCTCCTGCTCCAGCGGTTTGATCTCAGCAAAGATGTCTGGTTCTTCGTCCTGGTGGCTGTCAGCCAGCTGTCTGTCTGCAGCCTCCTCAGAAGCAGCACTCAGGTAGTAGGCCTGATAGTCATCCTCACCTACAGCCTCTCCTCCTGCAGCCCCTGCTGCTGCCTCTGGGCCTTGGTTAGCTGAGCCACCCACAGCTCCTGCCCTGCTTTCTGCTGCTGTCCCATCTGCAGCCTCGCTGAGAGTCGGCGCGGGGCTGGAGGAGGCCAGAGATGCAGCAGCAGCAGCAGCAGACGTGGAGGGCTGAGAGNTCGGCGCGGGGCTGGAGGAGGCCAGAGATGCAGCAGCAGCAGCAGCAGACGTGGAGGGCTGAGAGTCACCAGCTGAACCTACATCTTCATCTCTGTTCTGGACGCTCTCCAGCTCTGCTTCTTTCTCTGCAGCAATGGGCATGTCCGCGTCCATTACTGTGTCTTTGGAAGGGAAGCACGGCGGCGCCGGCTCAGCGACAGGAAATGCAGCTGAGGCATGGTTGACTCGCTTCATTTCAAACATCTTGCTCCCTCCGCCGCCGCTGTACTTGCGGGAGTCACGGAGCAGCGGGCTCGGGGAGGGCAGCATCTCTGGTGGCGGGGGCATAAATTCAAAGGTGTTGCTGGCCTCGGCCCCCAGTGCCAGACTGCAGCCATCGTCCAGGCTGAGCTCAGCCAGATCTGGCTCCAGGGAGCTGTCTTCACTGCTGGTTCGCCGTTTGGTGCTGGCATGTTTACCACCTCCAGCTCCACCTCCTCCAGAACCCCCAACAGATGCTCCTTTACCACCTCCTTGCGTCAGCTTCGACTTGCTTCCAGAAGAGGAGCCCGGCCCTTTGTACACACACTTCCCTCCCCCATCTTCTAAAGACAGAGAGACACTCCCTCCCAGGCGAACAAGCATCCCTCCACCTCCGCCCACCGACAGACCCTTTCTCTTGGTCAAAATGGTCTCCTTGGGTCGAACTGCCACTTCCTGTTGGGGCGAATAACCACTCACTCGTCCTTTATAATCTCCAACACCTCCATATTCAGCTCTTCCACCTCCCCCAGGCTCAGCAGGTTCTCCACCTCCTCCTGCCATGGCTTTGACTCCTCTCTGATGCTGCATCGCCCTGGCCCAGCAGAAGGTGGCGCTCTTTTTATCAGCACTACAGTAGGTGATGCCATCTAGTGGATAGGCCACCTCCCAGTTAAAATAGCAGGACTCCACAGCAGGCTTAAACCCCTGGAAGAGCTTATCCAGAGACTTCCGGTGCTGCCCCCGCTTCACGATCTCAATCACCTTAAGGTGCCATTGCTTCAGCTGGGCTGCCAGTTCCAGACGCCTAAAAGAACGATAAAAAAACAACCATTACTTCAGTCTGTGCTTAAAGGACCATACCAGTGTTTTTGCATGGTAAGCCAAATAAATATGACCTGAATACATGTTAAGTTGCTGACAACCATTTTCCAAAACATAAAATTATTTTTTTTTTAGTTTTCGTTTTGTTTTATCAAATCCCCTAATCCAGTCCTGGACTCCAGTCTGGTTCAGGACCGAGCCACAACTGTCTCTGGACTCTGAGAAAATTATACTTTTCATGTGTATTATTTCTTTTGTCTGTGAGACATGAGACATTGCTGCGATGCAACAAGTCAAAATTCTCAGCTTTCTCCACAGATCTGAAGGATGCAGAGAGATTCTAGATGGAGGAGTGTTCTTAGATCTCTCATGTGTTCTCCAACCTCGTGAAGCAGGAGACTCAGAGCTGTTATCTTGCTACACAAAGTATTAAATGAAGGGCTGCAAATAATTATGCGCAAAAATATTTGTTTCATGATTATAATTTCTTTTTTCTTTCAGTTATTTTAACTTTAATTAAAGGTTATATTCGTGTTAATATTTTGAATGAAAGATCAAGAGATAAACATAAAGACATTTATTTAGTAAGGGTGCCAGTATTAGTGAAGTCTGTAAATAACTTCAACAAAAAAATTATTGATCTCAAGTGCGTTTCAAGTCTCTACAAGTTGATTTTTATAAAATGAACTGAAACCAATGGCTGCCAGGAAGGTAGGAAAAACAATTCTAATATTTACTGCTGCAGTAGTGTGTTTTGGACAATGTAACATGTATGCAGGTTGTATTTATTGAGCTCAAACGTGTCCCTGGCATGGTCATAACAGATCTTACAGTGGAGGTGCTGCTCATTTGATGAATTTGGCCTTTATCTGACTTCTAGCTTTGGTTTGAGAATTTATGTAAATATATCTATAAAGACAGTTCCTCTGTCTGTGGCCCAAAATCTCTAGAACCCGATGCTGTATGAAGTTGAAATTCGGCAGCTTTATTGCTCAGGACCAAAGGTTGTGCAGTGTCGCATGTGAAGTTGTTTGGATGAGCAGTTCTCGAATTGAGCTGTGCTGTAAAAAGTAGAACGTGCGGCAGGATATGCTCCGAATGTGGCGACAGGATACACTCTGGGTGCGGCAGTGCTATGGTCAACCTGACCCCGTAAAGCAAATAAAGCTAGCTCATGAGGACGTGCGGAACAAAATTATGGCACATCATAAAGTATGGCCCGATCTGAACACACTCCGGGTGCAGTGTATCCGCTCCACGGGCACTTATGGCAGGCTGCAGCACACGCNCTGAACACACTCCGGGTGCAGTGTATCCGCTCCACGGGCACTTATGGCAGGCTGCAGCACACGCTATAAAGTCCGGCCAGGTCCAAACAAGCACATTTTCAAAGGGCACTGCACTAGTTTATTAAGAAGCATCATATTTTCATAACTCGGCATCCAATTTCCTGAGAGCTGAAGGATTCTGTGGTGAAGCCTTTTATGCTCTGACCTGAAGGGGCTTATCGTGGGGTCGAGCACCGCCAGCCTCCACAGCACCACCATCTCATCACACATGCTGGCACACGCGTGAGCCGCCACCTCCGACTGCCCGTTGCTCCGCCCGGTGTGGCCGCTGGCACTGCTGTGGGATGCTGAAGTGCGAACGCTGTACCACCAGCTGATGATCTGAGCACAACAAACAAACAAACAAACAAACAAGCAAACACTAGTCAGACAAGTCAGGGAGGTCCTTCTGTATGCATAAATCAAACACACACAAACAAGTAACTGAAACTACACTTTAACACCACAAGTTAAAATGGCATCAAATAATACTGGAAACCTTAAAGGACAATACAGGCAATTTTGCATGTTTGAGCCCATTAAATACAACCCGCATATGTTACATTATACACATATTTGTTTCCGCCAGAGTTATAGTCCAGGAGAAAACGACTTTTATTGAGAAATTAAAACAAATCGTGCCTTTTAAAATCATGCGCAAGTCTTAGCAGGTGAAACACTGAATTTTAAGGCGGATGTATCACCTGAACATTTGATTTTGAAAGATTAGAGGATTTGACAAAATAACAGGAAAACTAAAATNATCACCTGAACATTTGATTTTGAAAGATTAGAGGATTTGACAAAATAACAGGAAAACTAAAATACAGTTTTGTTTTGGAAAATGGTTGTTGGTAACCTCATGTATATGCAGATAGTGTTTCTGGGGCTCAAACATGTAAATTCGCCGGTATGGTCCTTTATTTATATTTGATATCACAGCTTTGAGACAACAACTGCAGTCAAAGCAGCAAAAACCTCTCTGAGTCTCCATGTTTCACAGTAACGGTGCTGTTCTTTTCTTTGGATGCTTCACTTTGTGAAAAAAGCTCTAATTTCATTATTTTTCTTTCTCCCAGAAGTACTGTGGCTCGTTGTCAAACTCCACTCAGGTGTTTGTCTCTTAGAAGTGGGTCTTCTACTGTGGGGTCCATTTTCATTCAGACAGGGACAGATGGTGAGAGTTGAACCTCTTGCTGCAGTCGGATCTGAAGTTTTCCTTGGTTCTTTCTCCATCATTCCAACAATCCGGCTCAGCGTTCCTTTCATGTCCACATCCAGGGATGTTGGCTAAAGTCCCATGAGCCTTAAACTGCTGGTTAATACAGTGCTCACAGGACCATCAGGATGGTTGCAGAGGGTCTTGTAGGCTTTACGTTGAGCAGGCTTGGCTGTTAGCTTCTTTCTAACCTCCTCAGACTTTTCTCTGCTTTTCTTCTCCTTCCCATGATTAGTAACAGAAAACAGCAGAGTGACTTTTCTCCATTTAGACTGAATGAGTCTTTACAAGGCTGACCACTTCTGTGATTCTAATTAAAACTCTAAATTGTTCCACTGCTGCATTTACTGCTTGTTTGATTCAGTTTCACACAAGAAAACAGCCAGTCAAACCAAAACACAATGGAAAGAAAATGAACACACCCCATTTAGCAATTTTGACATTTTGTTAACCTAAAGCCTTGAATTATTATGCAACAAATCCATATTTTTCTGACTAATCTGCACAGAATATTAACAGTTTCAAAATGAAAAATTAGTTCTACAAGTTTCTTGCATTAATTGAAAATAAACAACTACAATGTCTAGGTTTGAAAGGTATGCACCCCCTTTTAATACAGTGTCACTTAAAGTATCTCAGGAAAACCTCCTGCCTTCAAATTACCTTCTAGATCACGTAATAACTTAATTGTCTAACATATTTGGAAAATATGTTAGACAAATTTGTTAGACAAAACAAGTCCGTCTCAAAGTTGTGGAAGGACACACATCAGGTGAGGATATAAAAAGATTTGATCTTTAATAAAAAAAAAACCAACCTATTCCCAGCTGGCATGAATAAAGATTTTTCAATCAGTGAGTTTTTTAGTTAATATTGAACTGTTTTGAATATTTCTTCAATTACACAGTAGCTTGGGAATTAAAAAACAGCTATACACCCATTTTGTTCAAGTTTATTTGCTCCAACTGAAAAACACCTAAAACCTCTCTGCTTTTAACTATTAGAGTGTGTGCCCTAAAAGGCACCATTAATCAGGTGTTATGTCATTTAGATCAAACACATTCACCTGATGACCTCATTAAGAACATGACTGGTCTAATGCTGCATTCAAGTTACCTCGGAAGTCGGATTTTTCCCAGTCGGAAGTTGCGACTTCCAACCTCAAACTTTTGTTCCAGCCAAATGTAAACATAAAAGCATGGCTGAATGCCAATAAATACTGTAAGATTAAATAAATTTAGTAATAAATGCTAATTAAAGTAAAGCTAGACTACAGGACTGTCTGATTGTGTTGTTTTACAATGATATTAATCACAGTGGGTATTAAACGTTTGTGCAGAGAAGTAATATTATGAAATTATTTACACTTATGTATCAAGGCAAAGTTATTATACACTGTAGATAGTTACCATGGTGATATACAGTATTTTGACCTTTTTATTTCAATGTCATGCAAGAAAAAATACTTTATTCGCCTGTTAGCTGATCATTTGCATTCACAAAGCTTGTTTCCACGGGCGCCGCCATGTTGAGTGACGTCATACTTGTGATATCGGGGTAGATAATTTTGGTACGAGTTAGAGCTCTGACTTCAAATGCTGTTCCAATGCATTTTTCCAAGTAAGAAGTCGGAAAAATCCGACTTCCAAGGTAGCTCGAACACAGCATGACTTCAGATGTACCAGGTGTCAACAGTCTATTGGTGGCCATGCCCCTTATAGCCTGTATGTGATTGGTTGGCTTTTTACCTTTTCACCAGTTTTAGTATGTAAATGTTTGTCCTGTATGTTTTGTTCAGTAACCCTAACAGCAATCCCTGATTGAGCTGAAACATGTCGGTTTGTTTTAAATAAAGTTGTGTGTTTCTAGAGTTTCCTCTCTTAGGATTACTTCTCTCTCCACGGACCTTGCCGAAGGAGAAGTTGTGCCAGAACCTGAATTTGATTTTAACAAAATAAAACCAAACATGTTCACCTCTTTTGTTTTCAGTCTTTGACATGTGATGGCGTACCTGTTCGTAGGTAAGGCACTGCTCAGTGAGGATCTCTAGCAGTGGGGCGGCGTTGCTGTCTCGTCTCTTGAACATCTCCCTCACAATGGACAGAAGGTTCCAGATACCTTCAGGCTCTCGGCCTCTTAGCGGTCTCAGCAGACACGCCCACTCAGCAGCAGCCGGCGGCTCGGTGGATGACAGGTACATGGAATTTACATCACTGTGGGTGAATAACATGCATGCAGTCCTGAGCTTCATGTACTTAAGTTACATCATATATAGTATATGGTATACAGTATGTGCCAGTTGTGACTCATATTAGAATTATACATACAGACAAGTTAAAAAAAACAACAAAAAAAAGCCAACACATACCTGAAGACGACAGGTGAAGGCCCACAGAACTTGTGCAGGGTCTTCTTGATATTGTCACTCAGGGTCGACTCATCCAAATACCAAGTACTCTGGTCAGAAGCTGAGGGACCTGCTGTGGGGTCTACACACACACACACAACTTGTCCAACTAATAGTGTCTGAAGCAATGTTGAAGCAAATCTACAGGTTTAATTCCTACATGTCTCGTACCTGGAGCTCCACACACAGTGTTGATGGCGGTGGACTGAGAGGACAGCAGCTCATCCAGCAGCCGCTGAGCTGTGGGTAAAATCTGCAGAAACAAAATCCATCCTGCTTCATATGGTTTGATGTCAGCAGACTCACGCTGAGACACGTTGTGATGACTAAACTGATCACATGTATGAACTGGGTTCCGTGTGAAACGACACGGGTGACACTTTGGCGAAAGTGATTCTTTTAAAGCTCTTTCTCATGATTTGAACACTTGTAATCACAAAAAAAAAAAAAAAAAAAAAAAAAATTTAATGAAAAGACAAACCCAAAGACCGAAGTGAAAAACCAGGTTACTCATGACAAAGCACATGTGCATTTAAAGGACCATACCATCCATTTTACATGTTTGAGACTAATATATTCAATTTTCATACGTTACGTTACTGACAATCATTTCCCAAAGGATAAAACCGTATTTCAGCTTTCCTGATATTTTGCAAAATCTCTTCATCTTTCAAAATCAAATATTCAAGCGATACACCCACCTTAAAAATCCATGTTTCTCCTGCTAATAGTTACACAGCCTTATGAAGTCACGGTCCTTTAAATTTTTCCATAAACACAGGTCTTCTTTTGGGACTATATTCCCTGGTGGAGGCATACATTCACTCCACGCTTTTTATTGTGCTTAAACACTAAAATAACATAACTTCTAAAAAAACCCTGAATACACGTCTTGTTGGTGATGATGGATTACCTATCCCAAGAACGTTTCAGTATCAACAAGTTGATTTTAATAGTGTACCAGAATGAACTGAAACCAATGGTGGTCTGGAAGGTAGGAAAAACATTTTTAATTCACCATTCCAGTAGTATGCTTTGGGAAATGATTGTCAGTAACATTACATGTATGAAAATTGAATATATTAAGCTCAAAATGCAAAATGAGTGGATGGTCCTTTAAGAACTTTCCTTCAAACACATTGGACAGAATTTATTAAAAAATCATGGTACCTACACAACATCATACTAAATTAACACCACAATAACTGAAGCTAATTCATAAAGTTTCTTTTATGTTTATCAGCTCGTCTTTCTCCTGTTACTGACACGTCGTTGTCAAGTGTGTTTCAGGTAAACATGAAGATCAGCATGTTAATAATGAGCTGCTTCATATTTAAGAGTCATGATTTATCCTGATTCGTCTGCTGCTAAAGAGAAAGTGACACGTTAAACCAGAAAAGGAACATAAACTCTGATTTTGAGATCCATGTTTTAAGAGATCGCCTCTAAGATTAAGAGAGATTTTATCCACACAGACGGAAGTAAAACACACAGGAGGCAGAGATGTGTGTGTGTGTGTATGAGATCAGAACAAAACTCTCCATTTAAATAAACTGATCAGCTGACTGTTTTTATCCATCAAAGTTAATGATCACTAACACGTGAGACAAATACAGTTTAAATCATCATCATATTTCATCCTGATGAAATTTACCATCAGATTGAAACTTGTCTTCATTTTAGTGTGTCAGTGTGTTTTATGAATCACTTCCTGTCATGTAAATAAGGAAATACTGTAGTAATGCCTCTTTAAAGATAAACGACAAAAGACGCTGCTAACAGACAATTATGAATGAGGGAACATGGCTGCAAGATATTTGCCTTTATTGACAAGGTGAGTCTGGGACTGCGTTTTATGAATTACCCCAAAATCACCTGCAAAGTCATCATTACTATTCCAGGTTTTGTTCTTTACTCTTCTGTAAGAATTACTTTATGAGACTTGTGCCCTTCTTGCACTTAAGATGATGTATAAAGTGTAGCTACCAGACTTAACTGATAAGTAGTGAGCCTATGATGGAAAGCTCAAACTCAGAGAAGACTTTATTTTCCTTCATAATCTCCTTCCAACTTCACACGCTTCTGCCTCCCACAGCTGATACGACATCATCATCTGAGGCCAAACGGCTTCCAGCTAAAGCCTTTCTCATGTTTGTGAAGAGGTGAAAGTCTGAGGGGCCAAATCAGGTCAAACTAGTTCAAAGCTGCAATCATGGATAGCAGCAGCAGCTGTCCAGAGCTTTAGCTACATCAGAATCACCAAGCTCAGGAATATTACTGCACTAAAATATTACACATGCTCAGTGCATTGTGGGAGAGGCTCAGAACTTATCATTCAGCCCTTGCATACCTGTGCAGCAAGTTGGTTTGGTTCATACCTGCTGAGGAAGCTCACTGATCAGGTACTGAGCAAACTTCTGGAGCTGATCCCTCTGCAGCCTGGACAAAGACTCTGAGACCGGAGCCCTGAGACACACCGCCGAGGCCTGTGCACGCACACACACACACACAGACAGAGATACAAAGACAGACACGCACGCATTCACGCACATACAAACATACTATTACTAATAGGTAATCAGCATCAACTTTTTAGTCTTTCTGCTTCATATTTTCCTCAAGCTCCAAAAGGATGAGTTCAAGTTCATAAAATTACATCGTAAAGACAGAAAAACTCAATAAAAGATGATCAGAATCAAAACTAAATGCACAAGATACGTTTTATATAAGATGTGAAACATTTACTGACGAGCTAAAGAAAATCCTTCAAATGCTGAATAACTTGTAAGAGTAAAGGCCAAATTATACTTTCCGTGTTTGCGTGACGTTGAAGTCATCATCTGTTTACATCAGTGTGTACTATAGGCCTCTGTGCAGATATCCATGTACCACCGATTTTTTTGGTCACCAGCTCGTGTTACTGAGCAAACGTGGAACCCAAACCCTCCATGCAGACACCAGAATGTCGTATAAACAGAACCGTGAAGCTGGCAGAGTCCGTGTCCGCTACTGTGCAAATATGTGTCCGTTTGGAAGTATAAATTGGCCTTAAGTGTGTGTGTATGTGTATGTCTGTGTGCCTCAAAACCTCCCAAAACTTCAACAACAAAAAAAGAGACATTTGCCACAGTTTGTTCTCATCATGGCGTGTTCTTCGTCTTTTGAATGGTGATGCTGATGTTTGCTCTAGTTTTATTCAAGCTGAGCTCAGACTGCATGACAAACGTTTCTGATGTGGACTAAAACTAAAAGGTCGGAGCCAAATCTCTGCTGGTTGCCATCATGAGTTTCGCTAAGTGGGAGCAGATCAGAACATCCCACTGACAAGCCTCAAGCAAGTCTGAAATGATTGGCACAAAATCTGAGCTGCTCTTCTAGATTGAGCAGATCTATGAAAAGTCCCTAGAACAGCCACAGCCACTGAGAGTGTGAGGAGGAAGCAAGAACAACGATGACATCACAGCTTTCTGCCGCTTTTTCTTCTTCAGCTCTTTCCTGTTTGGCTCCATATTGGTGAAATCAGTCACTTCTTGTGTGTTTTAACTCAGCATGACTGAGTTGCGTGGTGTGCAAAGCATAATGTTACCAAGACATAAAATTACAGGAAAGATTGTTGTGTAATTTGAGCCATTCAGAGATTTGAGGATTCCTAAACTCGTGCAGTCAAGCTTAATACCAGCATGCTTTGCTTTTAATTTCTTTTAAACATTTATTTTGGTTTATTCCTTGGTTTTTGTTGCTAAAACTGGATAAAATTCCTACTGTACATCAGAAAACTCACACTCTCTCACACACATACACACACACTCACATTGTGGATCCTGAAGAGGCAGAGTGCCACCACGTGGGCACACCATTTGGCCCCTGCACCACAGGTGCAGCTGCAGGAAGTGATGCGGCAGCGGTCGAACATGACGGCCACGTTGTACGCTCCTTTAGACTGACCAGCCTGACTGGATACAACTGTAGCGCTGAGATGGAAGCCTGGTGCGGAGCAAAGCATCATGGGAAGAAGGACAAAGAGGACAAGAAGGACAAACAATTAAAAAAAAAAAAAAAAAAAATCAACACTCATTACTATAACTACATACATGTAGTGTTTAAAATTACATACATGTAATATTGCCAACAATGTATCGCTATGGCAAATCATTAGATTTCTTCTTATGACATTATAACAACTTTTACAGACTAAACATAACATATCAAAATCCAATTTTGGGTTAAATCATGACCCTGAGATTGAAAATCTAGAATATTCCTAAAGAGTTCCACTCCTAGTAGATACCATGCTGTTAGAGCAGGACAAGTATGATGAGAAAAACTAAATATTATCTAGTTGCACAGGAGTTTATCTGCATCTCTTTGTGAATACAGGTTATAAATGTGGACAAACGAAAAAAGCAAATTGGAAGGAAGCAGGAAACTTAAAGCCGCTGTGTGTGTCATCTGATGCCGCTTATGCAACTTAGTCAGAGATCAACCTTCTTTATACCTTTATACCAGTGATTCCCAAAGTGTGGGCTGCAGCACCCTGGTGGGCCGTGAAGGAACTGCAGGTGGGCCACAAGAGGCCATTTACAATAAATAAATGAAAAGCTTTTAATTTTCAACTTTGTAATTAAATTGAAATTACCATAAAATATGTATGATTAAATATTTACATTTAAAAGAGAGAGTAGCAATGACATGAGGTTAATAAACTGATGGAAACAAACTTTGTAAAATACATATTAATTATTAATTATTGTTGTTATAACGAAACACAGGAATATTTTTATTTAAAAAAATATTAAATTTCTGCTGAAACACTGCAAAAATGTTTTTATAGACAGAAATATAGGTGCACCCTGTTCTGTTTATGAAATAAAAAAATACATAGGGAAATACTTCATGTTAGTCTGATCAAAGTTGTGATTTAAAGTTTGGGTGGGCTGCAGGAGATTTTTAGATTTCAAATTGGGCCGCGGCATCCTTAAGTTTGGGAATCAATGCTTTACACAATGCCCACACTGGGAGGTGGGAAAAAAAAGCTGCTGTCATGGAGACGGTGTGTGTGTGTATGTGTGTGTTTTCTTTGTAATCTCAATCTAATTAGTCATATAAATGGGGAAAACAACACACACATTCACTTTAAGAACTGTTATTAACAGGAATTCTGTCTTCTGTGTGTTTTTGTGTCTCCACTCTATTAGAAGTGGAGATAACGGGCACAGTTTCACTTCCACTTCTCTGTGGAACATGGACACAGCGAGGCCAGAGAAAAAAGAATTTGAGAGAGAAATTAAAGGCCTCTACCGAAAAAAATTCAATGGCTTTAAAAATATTACAGAAACCTATTGTGGTTTTCACGTGCGCACAAAACTAAGTCGCACGGATGGAAAAGCTACTGTTAATGTCAACCCACCGATCTGCAGAGGGTCTTTGACAGCTCTGATCCGATAAAGCTGCTCTCCACGTTGGAACTCATCTGGACTCCCATTAGCCAGGCAGGAATACAACCTACAGCAGGTGTGGGGCAAAGACGAGGAGGAAACAGAACAACAAGGAGGGAAAGCGGTTAAATGTGTGTGAGACTCTAGCAGAGATCACAGTCCAAAACACAATCGTGTGTGTGTGTGTGTGTGTATCACCTGATGTCTTCCTCGTTTTCAGGGAAACTCCAGTAGGCGATGCGGAGCTGCAGCTGCTCTGGGACAGGTGGGTACACCTTCTCCACCACCTCAAATGGGATGTGGAACGCTACCTGCTTGGCTGACAGCTCCACCAAAGGAATCACCTGTCCATCTGAGGAAGACCATCCACAAGAGGAAGATCATCACAGTCAGCTGGATATGAATGTTTGTGTGTATTTATATCTCTTTCCTCTTCTTATCAAATGCTGCAGGCTGAATGCATTATTTTAAATTGAATTACAGACATGATTCAATATATACTGGAGCTTAAAGGACCATACTGGCCATTTTGCATGTTTCAGGCTAATATATTCAATTTTCATACATGTAACTTTACTGAAAATCATTTCCATTTAGGTAATCCATCATCACCAACTACACATGTATTCAGGGGTTTTTTTTTTTTGTTTTTTTTTAGAAGTTACGTAATTTTAGCATTTAAGCACAATAAAAGGCACGGAGTGAATGTATGTATGTCTTCACCAGGGAATATAGTCCCAAAAGAAGACTTTCATTTATTGAAAAATTTAAATGACCATGACTTCATAAGGCTGCGTAACTATTAGCAGGTGAAACATAGATTTTTAAGGCGGGTTGAATATTTGATTTTGAAAGATTGAGAGATTTAGTAAAATATCAGGAAAACTGAAATACAGTTTTATCCTTTGGGAAATGACTGTCAGCAACCTTACGTGTATGAAAATTGAATATATTAGGCTCAAACATGCAAAATGGCCAGTATGGTCCTTTAAATCTAACAGCATGCAGTCTGTTTAGAGAATGAAACCTCAAATACCTGTCAAATTACATGTTATTTTAACAAATAAGCAGATAATAACTGCAGTGGTGACAGTAACATTTTAATGATGATCAGAGTAGTAGCTGTTTCAGCATCTGATGGATTATTTCCTCTGTTGTTTGAAATGGTTTAGCTACAAGCTAACTGGCTAACAGCTAAAGGTGGAAACACAANTTCCTCTGTTGTTTGAAATGGTTTAGCTACAAGCTAACTGGCTAACAGCTAAAGGTGGAAACACAACTAATTAGTTTGTCCACCTGAAGCAGAAACACCTGGTGAATATCAAGAAAGTCACATGAGGAGGAGAGCCAATCAGCTGATTTGAGATGTAAAACAAACAGGAAGTGACATCGCTGGAGCATTAGCTAGCTGTACCTCCTGTGACAGAACAAGGCTAACGGTAGAGTGAATTTAGCTTAGCGGTGACTTTTTGTCAGCTGTGACTTGGTGTTATGATGTATGAACAGTCTTAGCTTAGCTGCTAACAGTGTTAACTTAGCTGCTATGCTAACTTCAGGTGAGTTCTTGGCTTGTAGTGGATTTGGACTCCAGAGCATATTTACTGTAAGTTGAGCATCATAGAGGCTAATTAGCTCTGGAGGGAAAATCATAACTTGCCAAAGATCAGATCTGATGACATTTTATTTATGTTTTATAACGACTGAAGACGAGCAGCTAAAGCTAATCTGAGTTACTGTTTACAAGCTAAAATATTACAGGATTTAGTTATTTCTACTTTTACTTCACCGAAACACTGTTTCTACTTTTATACTTATTCATTTTTACATGTTGGTTCAGTTTGTAGTATTATTTACTTCTAAAATCACCATGACAACATTGCTCAGTGTTACACTGTTTATACCATCTTGAATATTGTTATTGCAAAAACACCTCAGATGTCATAATATTATTTTCTGTCTATATTTCCCAGCCCGACTGAAAACTGCAACAGAACTGGAATAAAAGCCTGTTGGCATTTCTTTGTCAGCACAACAGAATAATTCTCATCATACTTTTATTCTCATCATGAAGAAGCAGAATCTGCTGCCGGCAACGATCAACCAAAATCATCAACAGATTTGTTCTATCCAACACATTCATATTGTGAGGCGTAATGAACACTACAGTCTCTAGTCCAATGACTTTGCTAAAGTATATTAACCTATAAAAACAAATGAACGTTGGTGCATAGCATGTGAAAGTTGAAGCAGGGTGGTCTGCTCTGAGAAAAGAAAAAGTGACGTCTCGGTTTACACTCATTTCCAAGCCACGACTTGTGCTGCTGTTTACCATATAAGGAGGAAAGCAGTCGGCGTGTATAATGCCATGGTCCGTGTGAAGGCTTTGGCTCTCGTGCTAAGAGCTCAGGGTAAATGCTTCAAGGCACACCAGCAACACACTGATATTTTATGCAGGAGAAAATTATAAAGCAATGAGCTATAATGTGACAAAAAGACACAAGTCTAAGATGCTGGACTTTCAAATGCATGACTGTTTTATAAGTTTGTGGTTACAAACTTTCCTTCAATGTTTCCTTCTGTTATCCAGTCTAATGTTGATTCATGGATGACAGAAAAACTATAAAGCACTGTAGAGCCACACAGGGACAGAATGCATCGTGATGATGACTTCAGATTGACTACATCTTTCTGGATCCTCTTACTGGATCGTTGCCTAACTTGAAATGTTTCACTGTTACTCATCTCTTTGTATTTTCCTGCTCATCTGCTGTAATCTCTCAGAATTACCTCTCCTGAGGTTTCTTCCATTTTTTTCCCCTTATGTAATAAGGAGTTTTTCCTTGTCTTATAGAGTTTGGGCTGGGAACTGTTGATGTGTGTGCCTGCCACGTTCTCTCATTCATAAATGTCTCTTACTGCCATCTTTTATCATTTACATTTAGAGAGGCGTTACTACAGCCTTTCCTTATTTACATGACAGGAAGTTATTCATAAAACACACTGACACACTAACATGAAGACATAAATTTCATCAGTATGAAATCTGATGATGTTTTAAACCACATGTCGTACTCAAGGCCCGTGGACCACATCCAGCCAGCGGTACAGTTCTATATGGCCCGCGAGATAATATCTAATCTCTATAATACCTGGCCCACCGGTATATCGCGCGCACATTATGGATACTACAAATCCCAGAATGCACTGCAACAGCCGGCATGTCAATCAACACCTGAAGNCCCTCCCCTCCCCGCCCATCCAGTCATTTTTAATGAACTTTAAGATAGTCCATGGAAGAAACGGCCAAAGGAAAGATGGACTCTGAAATCAGGCTTTCAGCACAGGTGGAGTTAGAGAAGCTGTTTACTGTCGTTAGAGATAAACCTGTTAGCCTTGTTAGCAGAGCTGATGTGGCTGTAATTAAAGAATATAACATAAGGCATGATCACATTTAAAATACTGTATTTTTATTTTGCTTGTTGAAGTTGTTAATGAAAAACAAAGAGTGAGTTTAGATTTCCCTTGAGAAAAATCAGTTTTCTGGCTATTTCCTGTGATAAAACTTTTTCATAGGAAATGANATTTCCCTTGAGAAAAATCAGTTTTCTGGCTATTTCCTGTGATAAAACTTTTTCATAGGAAATGAGTTAGAAACACTGCTGATAGAGGACGACATAAAAAAAAAAAGTTATTTATTTTGAATTTGATCTCTCATTTGTCTGTTTTTTCATACCTCTGGTTTGTTCTGAATTCNTATTTATTTTGAATTTGATCTCTCATTTGTCTGTTTTTTCATACCTCTGGTTTGTTCTGAATTCTACGCATGTCTCGGGAGCAGCGGTTAAAGTGAATTTCATATTAGTGTGAATAATTTGTCATAACCTCTGATGAAAACGAGGCCAATACAAGTCTGTTTCCAATAAAGGCTGTCCCTGTTTGGCCCTTGACTTGGACCCAATTTTTAATTTTGGCCCCCTCTGTGACTGAGTTTGATACCCCTTTTAAACTGTATATGTGTTAATGATCAATAATTTTGATAGACAGAAATACTCAGCTGATCAGTCAACTTAAATGGAAGGTTTTGATCCGATCTTACACATTCTAGACCCTAGTGGTACTGGACTCCTTCATCAAGTGTCAACCTCTGACCTGAGCTCTGTATCCCGCCCCTGACTCCATGTAGACTCTGAACCTCTTATCTCTCATATATTAGTGTCAGTCTCCTCTAATATGATTAGATATATATTATGTTCCTTTGTTGGTTTATGTGTCAGTTTCTCTTTAACAGCAGATGAATCAGGATAAACCGTGAGTTTTAAATATGCAGAAGCTCGTTAACACGCTGATCATCGTTGGCTTTTCATCAAATGTTCCTCACTGGCACAGCAACAGCTTGTTCCTGCTTTGCTGTGTTCATGTAGTGAGGAACTGGGCCACTGTGACTACTAAATAGTGAAGACCCTTATGAGAGGGGCATGCTGGGTGCTAACAGCCTGCTAATTCCCAGCCTGTGATTGGCCGTCACCCAGCCAATGAAAACAAGCTGTTCACCAATCAGCAGCCAGCACAGAGGGAAGCCACAACAACAGCTGTTCCTTTGCAGCTGCCCGGCTCTCGTTCTTTGACTGGACAACCAGCTCGCTCACTTCCATCCATCCATCCATCCATCCCACCTGTGGTGCAGCAACAGGATGAGTCTAATCAGATAAAACATCACTGCTGACACTATACGCTCACTTCACATGCGTGTTCAAACTTTCATTATACAAGGATTAAAGGACCATGCTGGTAGTTTTTCAGGTTTAAGCCCAATAAATACTACCCGCATACAGGTTACGTTACTACCAACCATTTTTCACAACATAACACAGCATTTTACTTTTCATGTTTTGCAAAATTCCCTAATCTTTCTAAATCAAATGTTCTGGTGATAGATTCACCCTTAAAATTTAATATTTCACCTGCTGACACTTATGTTGAGTGTAGAAGGCATAATCGTTTTAATTTCTCAGTAAAAACCGTCTTCTCCTGGGACTACATTCGCTGGCGGAGACATATGTTTTTCTGTCACTCCAGGTTGGATCGTTAAATTATGTAACTTCAAATAAAATAAAATATACACACACACACACACACACACACACACACATATATATATTACTGNACTTCAAATAAAATAAAATATACACACACACACACACACACACACACACACATATATATATTACTGCATGTGGTTCACTGGATTACTGATCTCAAGCACATTTCAAGTCTCTACGTGTAGATTTTTATGTCGTACTGGAATGAACTGAAACACATGACAGTCTGGAAGGTAGGATAAACAATTCTGATATTTGCTGCTCCAGTAGCATGTTTTGGAAAATGGTTGGCAGTAATGTGTATGTAACTTGTATTTATTGGGCTCAAACATGCAATATCACCAGAATGCTCCTTTAAGACATCATATAAACACCTTAATTTGACTGAAATTACCATAAGCTTATGGTGAATAACAAAGCTAGATGATGTGATAGTAAATGGACTGATCTGGGCATGTAAACGTTGTAATCGGAGTAAATCGCCTCCATGTTTTTCCCTGCATTGCCATGACAACGCCTCACCTGTAGTGAACCACAAGCCTATTCATTCTATCAATGTGTTGTCAAACTTGCATTATTGCCTGAATTGTAGTACAGACAAAAAAAAATAATCAGAGTATATTGTGCGTGTAAACATCCTGGCTGAAGTCAAGCTGCGCAGTTTTAGAGAAGATCTGTGTTTGTTCTGCAAAATAACGCATCATTTCTGCCACAAACAGCTCTTTGCATTGATTTACAGATGTGCTGGTTGTACCATGCTGTCTGTGACTCCTCCTCCTCCTCCTCCTCCTNTCCTCCTCCTACCCCCATTGTAAACACATGCTGCTGGCTGCTCTTCATCCTCTCGTGCCTTGCTGATATGAAATGGAGCGTACTCTCTCCTCTCAAGACAAGAACTATGAGATGAACACCCATCCTGGCCATTTGTGTTTGAGAACGCTCTTTCTTGACGATCTTGTCGCTACTTTCAGCAAACTGCTTTTCTGCAGCATCAGCAGCAAGAGAAAACAACGGAGGTTTTCTAATGAATACAGATCAGGTAGCAGAAAGAAGTTGATATCAGCATCCATTAAGCAGAGAGTTAGTGGGTTTATTCTTATGGAGTTATTTCCCATTAATCAAAAGCATCATCTATCACTTTGACAGCATGTTTTCCCACTAAAACGTTGCGTTCACACTCAAATTTACTCTGCTCACACACATTTGCTCTGCTCGCGTTTCAAACTTTTGCACACTCTAGGGGATATTAGGGGATTAAGCAAAACATGGTTGGCAGTAATATAATGTGTACGCAAGTTGTATTTATTGGACTTAAACATGCAAACTCACTGGTACGTATGTTCCTTTAAGTCCAGCATCATAGAGGCTATTTAGCTCTGGAGGGAAAATCATAACCTGAAATATTACAGGAGTTAGTTATTTCTACTTTTACTGAAGGGAAACACTCTACTGTTTCTGCTTTTACACTGTTTAATTTTTACTCGTGTTGGTACAGTTTGCAGTATTGTTTACTTCTGAAATCACCATGACAACATGGTTCAGTGTTACATTGTTCATATCATCTTGAATATCATTATTGCAAAATAGCTTAAGATATCATGATAATTTCAGGCTAATTCACCTGCTGCTAGTATTCATCATAACAGAGTTACATGATGTCATGATGCTGAGTGTTGGAACTCAGCCTGGACTCTGTGTGTGTGTGTGTGTGTGTGTGTGTGTGCATGTGTTGAAGTCTGCTGTGCTGCTGAATGTTCAGGTACATTCCAGCTCTGATACTGAGACTCAGCTAGTGACCCGTGGAGAACAAAACCTTCACAACTGACACACACACACACACACACACACACACACACACACACACACACACACACACACACACCTGAAGTCGTTTTCTTGTTTGAAGCTCCTGAAAGCCTCGCAGTAATTTTCTGTTTCTTTTGCTGCTTTTTACTGATGTCGCTGCTCTGTTCATGTAAAATCCATCATGTTTACATGTTTCAAAAACTAAAGACAATACACAACTTTCAATATTCACAATTAAAGCAAAGCTATGAAAGCGAACCTCTCTCACACTACATCACTGATGAATGAGAGAGTTTATCAGGCACGAGCCGGTTTTTACATTGCAAAGGTATTTTATCTGAGTCAAAGTGTTGACGCGTCACTAAAGGAAGTACTCCGTACATTTTCACACACAATGCTACGATTATCAGTCTGTACTATGATTAAGACGTATACAAGGTTACACACAGCTCGTTGTGTAATCAGAGTTTGAAGGAAATGCATGCACTGGTGTTACCATGATTATCACGTTTACATGCGGGAATAAATCAAAACCAGAATGTAGGTCTGTTTCTCAGAGGGAGATTACTCTGATTTATGCTGATTTCAACCTAATTATGGTGTTTACATGATGTTTAAAAAAACAAAAGGTTAATTTAAAGCCTTAATTTAAATATAATCTCACTTTTAATGTGTATGTATATATGAGTGAGTTTTCTTGACATCCTCCCAGTCAGGAATCAGAAATAAGGGTTCTGTCATGTGTACAATCAAATCCAGCTCAGTGCCACAAGACCACTCTGACCAGTTAACTCATCGCTATGATGAAGTTCCTGCATTTTATAATCTATGATGGAAGCAGCTCAGGTTCCACAGTAAAGAACAGAAGTTTCTTGATTAAATCTCTTCTGTCATCATTCAGGAAACACTGAAGGAACCTGGAGCATCTCTGATTGATATCCAAACCCCAAACTAACCCTAAACTAACCTTAAATTAACCCTAAACTAACCACTTGGTTCAACCGCAGCCTGCAGATGGACAAAAAACTATTAAACACCGTGAACACAGTTATTGGCAGGTGCATTTACATGAACAAATTTTATCTCTTGAACAAACTCTTGAGAACTTACATCAACAGGTCAATTTATTCTGAATAAGGTGAGTCATGAGTCATTTTTATTCTGACTATGAGAGGAATAAAAGGCTAAAGGTTCCGTAAACACTGCCAGTTTCTCTTCATTTTGCTTTGCTTCTGTCTGCCTGTTGATGAGCTCAGTAAACAAGAACATGGAGGATTCTCTGGAGAATAACCTCAGAGGAAAACAAAGGGTGTTTGAGAGCAGCTAACAAGCTGCAGCTTCTTTAACAGCGTTATAACACTGATCATACTAAGTACGATTCATTTCAAACATCCATACTAAGACAATAAGGATGAAAAGAGTTTGACAGAGTTTATGAAATTCACAGCAGCACCTAAAGCTGCTCCTGCTGTCAGTGGAAATGCAGAGTGTGTTTTTGCGTGGGTCAGACCTTTGCTTTTGGCCGTGGGGGAGTTGGGTCCGGCGGACTGCTTCCTCCAGCCCCTCCAGTTCTGACACAGGCTCTCGGCCTCGGAGATGAAGGAGCACAGGGAGTCTTCCTCGAACCGGTCCGAGTCTTCGAAGGAGAACCTCTCTCCATCCTCCCACTCGGCGAACATCAGTTCCATTACATCCACTTTTAGCAGCCTCAGACTCCGGTGGACAGAGACTTGAGCAAACGGCCTTTCGGCCTAAAAGTGACGGGAGGCGCTGGAAGGCTCCAGCAGGCTCAGGCTGGGGGAGGGGAGGCCAGCCCAAACCCAGCTGAGAGGCTCACCGCTGGGCCTCAGCGCACCGACAGCACGCCGTTCCCTCCCGGTACTCTGCAGCAGAATGAAAGAGAGGTAAAGCGGGGTAACAGCGGCTGGTTGCTTCACGTCTGCAGCGTTTCGGACGAGCTTTGTTCCGTGGATCTGACTGTCCGTTCAGCGCCAGCAGACACGCTGCCTGTTGTGCTGAAGCTCCGCCGCTGACAGGACGCAAACACACCGGAGAGCTCGGTGCTTCTCCCACACGACGTCCAGCACCGTAAACCTTTACACACCTCCCCACAGGTCACACACGGCTAAGCAGCGACACTATTCCATCTAAAAAAAAAAAAAAGTCTGAAAGTTGTTTTCCTTCACCCCGACTTCCTTCTCCGTCCTACCGATCAGCTGGACGACACTCCGCTCCAGACAACGATTATCTGTTACAGCCTTTCACAAAGGCCATCTATAGAACGTCCATCTATCGGGCATCAACTTATTTTCGGTAATTCAGTGGTAATAAACCACACTGTGGCAGTCAAATATAGTCTTTGTTGTACATTTAACTTGCTATTTGTAATGATATTTCTGCTTGAGCGCAACTTAATGCAAATAGCCGACGTTAGCTGAAATGCTAATTAAGCTAATGATTGTTTACCGTGCCTACACAAACAACACGCAAGCTGTCACTCGCTGCAGAAGTGGACATCGATGTTAAAATTGGTTAAAAACATAAAACATATGGTTCACTTCCATTTAGCTGCTTTTTATTCGGTTCCACCGGCAAACGTTAGCTGTATGTGCAAGCTTCAAGCTAGCCTGGACTCGGCTAACTTCAGCTAGCTTCAATTGCTGTTTGTTTACATGTACCGGCGCTGCTCGTTTCTCCGTGCATGGACTACAGTCTTCCTCAGCCGGCTGTCTTCACATTAAACACACTTTTCTCTTTGTCTCAGTCACACACGTCTCTTATTTTGATATTAATCCGCAATCCCGGCTTTGTGTTTCGGGTTCTGTATGAGTATTAGAGTCTTCTGTGGAAAAGCTGGAATATTCCTGGTCAGATCTGGAATCCTGAGATGTCCTTCAGATAGTTAACATCGATTGTCCTGTCGTCCTAAAAATGTTCTCTGACTCCAAACAACACCGGGACCCCCCGTCGGCTTCCCTTCTCCCTGCGGTCCAGTCTCTCTCAGCCTCTCGGTGAGGATCAGTCAGCCGGGGGAAGATGGCTCTCCTCCTCCGCTGCTCCTCCTCCATCAGCTGATCACAGCTTCCGGCTGCCAGGCCGCGTGTTTGTCACTCAGACCAGCCTGAGCTGCTAAACATGCAGGTATTTCTTAAATACGCTCAAATCCTCCTCACAGGGCACGTTTGCTGAGTTTAGCTTCTTACAAAGGACAAAAGAAGCCAAAAGAACCCCAAAAGAACCCCAAAAGAACAGACACATTTACAGTCACAATCGAGAATCTGTATGATGACAGGATCAGGATTGGAATTATGTGGGAAAACAGAACTGACTGTATTTCCATTTATTTGTTGTGAATATTTTAACTCCCCAGATGATTAATGACGATCAGTGACCCCTTGACCTTTCTTCTAGTGCCACCAACAGGCCAAAACGTTTCTCAATCTTAAGAGCAGTATTACAGCGCAGCACGCATACATTCATCTTCTGCAAAAGCCAGATTGATATACTTCATAATTCCCAAATTAAGGAGAGAATTAAGGCCAGAGATGTTTGAGGTCCAAGGTTAATCTTAAAAGATCTTTAAACTGTGATTTTAATTTATTGAAATTTATTGAAAATTTTCTGGTACAGGATTTTTACAATCCTCTACAGCAACCAAAAATATACAGCAAAACAGAATACAATTAAAATAACATTAACAATATCAATGTCAACAGCATAAATACTTATAACTCAGCTTTATAATTATATAAAATATCCTTTGTTGACCAGAATTTATCCAAACTTTTTAAATGAGTTAACAATATTTTTTCCATTTATTTTTTCTGAGATTTTTTTTTTTTTTTTTTTTNTTTTTTTTTTTTTTTTTTAATTTTTTGATATTGAAAGATGGAACATTTGTCAAAATTTCACATTTTAACCTATTTCTGTAAAACTAAAACTCAATTCTTAATGAAAAAAAAATCAGGCATATATAGACTATGATGAGTTTCAGCAGTATATAAAATGGTTTGGACATATTTCCAACAGTTATGAAAACAGATTCCAGAAGAAATTATATTCACAATACCACTGTATACTGAAACTGCACCATTAAACTTTTAACATGTCTGATTTCATCGCAATAACAGTAAAAGTCTGGATTTATATTGGCAAAAAGAGAAAATCTGGTGAATACTGAGCCTTAAAGAAGGTATAAGTGCTATAAGATATCTAGTTTGGAATATTGCTTTCCTCTAAACCTAAATAAAAGGCACATATTCAGACGCACACGCATACACACACACACACACACACACACACACACACACACACACACACACACTCAGAAACAAACATTAAAGAAGCAAAGGGATATATATAATAAATTTTTATTATATATATATTTTAATTAATGCTATATGTATTTTACAAAGTTTGTTCCCATTAGTCTACTAACGTCATTTCATCGCTACTCTCTCTCTCCCTCAGTTTTGCTGCTTCCAGTGCAGCTCATATAAATTAGAGCTTTTATCCAATCAGATTTTTCCACCTGTGCTGTCTCTGGGTAAAAAAATCTAGCTTGAGGCCTTCAGAATCTCCAGTGAATCCCCTCTGCTATTCAAGCAAATGGGACGATGTTGTTGATTGTCATATTCATTAACCAATCAGATTTTGAGTTTGCCATGTTGGGTGTATTCTTTTACACGTCAGGGCCTTCTAGCTGGCCAAGGCCTACGTCATCACAGGGGCCAGTTAGTAGCATAGCACGTATAGCTTGCTGTAAATTCATCAGAAGAAGAAGAGAGCCAGTTAGCTAACTGGAGTAAAACTAGCTAGCATGTAACGCAGTTTGATTTAGACATGCAAATTAAGACTTTCTTTGTGACATTTAGATTTTTAGATTTTTTGTTTAGACTTTTACTTAGTCCTGTTGTTTTTTAACTCACAATGGCTGAAGGAAGAGAAGAAATGGATTAACTAACACTTTTTCACATTTTGGAACAGAAACGTACCGATGTACTGTACAGCTGTGTGGTTAAACTCTTTCTAAAGACAGAAAGGAGGATGGACTTTGTCTTCAGATGATGAGCAGCTTTGGTAAGTCTGATGGATTTTTATGTGGCTGGAATCTGTGGAGAAGCCTGTTGAATCTGATTGTGTTATTTGTGTTTTACAGCATTTTTGCTTACTTGCTGGTCGTATGAGTAAATGTGATGTTGTTGTGAGTTTGTTCTTGTTTTTTTGATAATGACACTGATTTAGGCTATGCCATGTTTATATGTGATGCAGCATCCTGTCATAACGCGTAACAATGCTACATCCTTGATGCTTTCAGTCACCATGTATTCATGTCTCTGCTGTTAGTGTGTTATAACTGACATAGATGTTGATCCTCATGTTAAATCACTTTATTCCACTTGATAAAGGTTACTGTCACTGTGAATATGGGCTGGTTACATCGAATAACAGCAGCATATAGTCCTAGTGTCATGGTGAGGTTATTAGAAGGTGGTTTAATTGCGGGAGGATAGCACTGAAGGCCTAGGTGTAAAATACACGGCCCACCACTGTATACTGTTAATACCTGTACTCTCTTCATCAGAGCACACCCCCTCCCTCTCAAAGCTGTGGCTGCCATCGGGAATCCCTACACCACCGATCCTACCTGTAAGGTCACACTGCTGCTCTGTCTGGATTCTGATGTGCTGAGTCATCATATCTAGTTTAAGAAAAAGTCGTAAACACTTCTTTTAGGACGGTTAGGTCAGGTCATGTTCCGATTAGGAATTCAGAACCCTTTGGCCTTCATTGATCTGTCCTCCTCTTGTCATACATAGTTCATACCTATGATTTGGTCATGTTGGGTATGTTCTTGCAAGCCACCTATGTAAACCAGTGATGTGGCAGGTTTATTGCTATGAGGCACACAGGGGCCCAGCAGAGACAATGGCAGTCCAGAACATACGATATCAATGAACATACAATAATTACATGAGTGATTACAAGGATAATTGATACGTATTGAATGATTACATGAACCTTAATTGAAGTGACACACTTTGTATGGATTATATATACTGTAGATGACATGCTGTATAAATGAACACATCTAAGTTTAATAAAGCGTATATGTGCAAGAATATAAAAACAAGTAAACAGGATAGAGAGTACATTCATCTTTTCTTTCACACTAGCAAATTATTTATTTTAGTGATGAAACAAAAAATATTTTAAATGTTTTTAAATGGCTACTATTTAGAATAATTTCGTTTATTGATCACATCTCTCACATGAAAACAGATTGTGGATGTGGCATCTGAGCCATTAGAGGGCCTGATATAGGAATGAGGAAAAAGCCATACAAGTCTTATTTACATAAATAATAAATGCATAAATAATGAATAAATACATGTAGCCCTATCAATGATTTAAGGGATAGGTCCTGAGCTTGTTTGTATATTCAACTTATAAATTGTTACTCTGATTTACTCACTGTTTATATCTTGGGTCACTTGAAATAACTTTAACCCTCAAATACAGGTAAATAATAGTAAACTAAGATTTGACACTAAAATGAGGGAACTAACCCTTTAAAATAATGTAGCAAATCTTTAGTATAAACAACCAAATATCACACTTGACTCAGTTGTCTTATAAACTATCTGAACAGTTTACTAAACAGATTTTTAAAAAAATGCACAAACTCAAATAAGTCTTTCTTTTTTCTCTTTTTTCTTCTTATCTTCACAAACAGTATTTTCTTAACAAATTAAAACAATGTAATGTGTGTCCCCTTTCATAATCCTCTTATCTCTGGGATTATAAACTAAAGTAAATTTCCAGACTATGTCTTATTTTCAACTACCTTATGAAAAGCACACGCCCTTATAAGCCTGCAGAAATAAAATAAAGAAATAAAACGTTGCAGGCCTGATTCACCACTTGTAGAATGGTACCTTCTTTCCCAGTGTTACGTCTGTCAGGGTCCTACCTGTTAGACATGGAAAATTCGATTCATTTAAAAGAATCGATTTAGTCCGATCTTTCTATGAGAAAGACCGATTCATGAATCGAATTACCGATTCATCTGCGTGAGGGTGGGGGGGCTCTGTATTTCAGTCTGGTAGCTGTTGTTGCCTGCTGTTACAGTTAGGTCCTGCAGAGGATGCAAATAATTGCAGTCTAATTGTGTAAATAAATGTATACAGTTTGTTATTGTACATTTATGCAAAGTACCGTATATATGCGACTATAAGCTGCAAATTTAGCTTTTTACAGAAACCCAACCTCCCAAAGTTGTTCCATCAATCTATTTGTTTAGCAAGTTATCCTACCCTTTTTTCTGGGTATTGTCATAGAATTCCTGTGATTTTCTGAAAATAATCCACATACCGTAAACAGCTGATTATGTAAATATTAGCTGATTAGGTAAACATTAGCTGACGTTAAGTTTTCCAGACTCCTTCTGAATCGCCAACGATGCAGTGATGAAGGTAAGGAAAGCTTTACAAATGAGTTTTAATTATTATGGCGCTTATTTAGCTGTGTAATTATGGTGTTTTTTTTTTTTTNTTTTTTTTTTTTTTGTTTTTGTTTTTTTTTTTAAGAATCTCACCCATTACGTGTTTTCAGTAATTGTCCTGTACCTGAGTCATTGTAAGTATGTGGTTCAGTTATGGCTGTGAACTGGTTCACCGACTCATGGACAAAGAATCGAGTCTTTTGATTCAATGATTCATGAACCGGCCATCTCTACTACCTGTCCCCAGTCTCTGCAGGTGAGAAAGATGGAGAAACGGGCGGATCCCAATTAGCTCTCCTTACCAGAGGAACTCTGAGCATTCCCAGGCAGTCCAGAGCACTATCTGGTTAATGTCCTCTGTTTCCTGATCAAAAACAGTCCAGAAGAAGAATCCACTTTGTCCAGCTGTGTTAGCAAAACAACAGCGGATAGTCTTCACTCACCTAGCTATCAGCTAATCCCTCTCACTTAGCTAGCAAGTGGAACTGACACACTTGCAATTTCAATTTATTTATTTAATTGGGACAATGCCCATTAATAAACAATCAAATGTAAATATGCCAGATTTAGCCAAAGTTGACTAATTCTGATCCTTAGTCCCATGCCAAGATGATAAAAAGGCTACCTGCAACATAAAATAATTAAATAACATATTACTACATAAAAAAAAAAAAAAAAAAANAAAAAAAAAAAAAAAAAAAAAAAAAAAAAAAAAAAAAAAAAAAAAAAATCAGGTCTGACATTACTTGATCCAGCAGAAATAAATCACATCCCTTCCTCTACCCTTCAGTTGGAGAAACCAGCTTTCACAAATTTGATTACCTATTTCTTTAGTTATTATGTTTGGATGGAGATGAGAGATCAGTTGGGGAAAGGTGAGGATGCCGATGATGATGAGGTCCTTTAAATCGAGGTCAAAGTTCAGATTGTATGAGCAGAGAAGCAGCGCCTGTAGAAAAGGCAAGAGCAGACCAGAGCCACTGGGACTGAAAACCCAAAATGGAAGATGTGGAGTCAGTCTTAAACATGCAGTGTCAACGCTTTTACACAGACTGTCTGTCTGACGGTCCAAAACACAACAATAAGAGGGAAAACGACTAATTTCCTCTTCGTCTCCTTAGCTCTCTCTCCTCTCCTGTAACGTCTCCCTTATTTGACCACGCTGCCTCTGCATGCTCATGAATTAACCAATAGGAACTGGTAAAACATATCGTCAGATATCGCTGTTTTAAAGGACCATTCTTCCAAATAATAGCCTTTAACATGAATAAAATAAATATCCACAATTGTTTTTAACATTTCAACAGTAAACATTCACAAAGTGACATGAAATATGAAATAACTGTATTTTAACCACATTTTAAATGCGAACTCTTACTTATTGAACTGAATGATTTACCACACTTTAATTCCATTTTATTTATGTATGCATTTTTTACGTGGGCGACATACATAAATGAACAAAGCAAATATTTTACATAATCAAGTTCTTTGTGTGTGTGTATGTGTGTGTGTGTGTGTGTGTGTGTTGTGATATAGAAAAGCAGCAGACAGCAAGTGCAGCACAACTGAAAAAAAANAAAAAAAAAAAAAAAAGGTCTGTACCAATGTTGAAACCAAACCTACGCCGTGTTCAAGAATCACTTTGATTCTGGTGGAAACTTTGAGGATTTAAGGGAAAAACACCCAAGCTGTGTGTGTTTGTTGTTATCAAACACACACAGTGTTTGCATTTTGTACTGAGATGCAGCCAAACACAAGTTTTCTCCTATGTAGACACTTTTAAAAAATAAATAAAAATATGCAGACATCGCATTACAGTC
>VXCM01007350.1:3251-21956 GCA_014773175.1 Lucifuga dentata | reverse complement strand
TTGGCATTGGAAAATAATGGAAAGTCATCAAGTTACATGACTTTAATATTACTGTAGTTGGATATGTTACTGATTACATTTTTTAACGGGTAATTAGTACTGGATTACATTTTTAAATTAACTTTCCGAACCTTGGTTACTGGATCCGCATGCTGATTGATTTAAAGTAATGCCTGTAACAATATTCCTGTAAATGTTCATTTATAAAGAGATGAACTGAAAAAAAAAAAACTCACTCCAGAGTATTCCAAAAAAGTTGGCAGCACTGCCCATTACATGTTTTCAGTAATTATCCTGTACCTGAGTGGATGCCGGCCTGTCTATGTGCTGGACATTCCTCGATACGGAGTTTTGGAATTCCCTGTAGCAAATTACCTGTTTTTCTGGGTATTGTCATAATATTCCTCTGATTTTCTAAAAAATAATCCATGTACTGGTTATGGCGGCTGTTTTAACCCCTTAACCCTATTGCCCCCCCCCCTCCCCTTCCCAGTTTTCCAGAAATAGGAAAAGCTATCATCAAATGCCCTATCTTGCAATTTTTAAGGAAGTGAAAAAAAACCTCCTGTGATCTTTTCCCAACTTGGATCTGCCAAATCCATGCCACGATCAACAAAATATCAATGAAATCTGCTAATAGATGGATGTTAAATTTCAGCAGAATTAGATCTCAACAGGATGTTTCATGAGGGCAATCATTCTGACAGAAAATAGCAGCACTCACCATGATGCATGATAAATGTAACTTTTAACACAACATTTATGTGTTTATGTGATCTGTCACAATAACAAACAATTCACTTATTTGTTTATCATCATTTATTTCTGTACAAAAAGACATTCTAAGTCATGGAGATTCATTATTTTACAAGCTTGAGACACATTTACAATATTGTTCCATTTGGTGTACAGTTACAACATCTCATCAACAATATCAAGAGTCATTTGCTTATATGCAATGAGTTTGAAACTGGAGCTGTACTGGTTTTCATATAGTATACATTGTAGACCAGTAATACATTACAACTGAATAGATGTCCCTTTGGAATTTTGATAAATTGTATCTGTACATTAAATAAGTATTAAATATACCTCTGTGATCAATCATTAAAAATACAAAACACTAAATTAATGCTACAACCTCCAAAAAAAGACCAGCTTTTTGGGAAAAGGAAGGGGAACCTTTTTATCGCCAGTTCTGAACAAATATATCAAATTTTAAAATAGGTTCATTTAAATATTTACTGCTTTAACACTGATCATTTAATCATTTATCTTTTATTTTTATGAGCTTCTCACAGATACACTGCAAAACACAGAAGGATGGATTAAAAACGCTGATATGAAACAAAATATCACAATATCTAGATGTACTGAGAGGTCCACGACACTGAAACACAATGAGTTAACGACCACTGGGCTGAAAGAGAAACTAATATTTTTTCCTTCTCTATAGAAAAATTTTTAGTCAAACACAGGGACAGTCAAACCACCCAACATTTGATTACAGAAACCTGCATGTAAAGGGCACTATGCACGCATTTTATTATCCCTTTGATCATATATTGCAGTCGCAACACAAACTTCCTTACAGCTGTGGCTGCCAGTAGATAAGTTTAATGGATGAATGCTAACAAAAGGCTAGAAAGAGAGATTTCTAAAAATCACATTTGTAGTTGTAAATCTGTAATTCTGTCAGTAAATGTGAACATTCTAACATGCTAAGAGTGTTTCTTAAATGCAAGTTAGGTGTGACAGTAAATTGGCCAAGCCAGTCTCTTACAAATTATGTTCATACTTAGGTATTCTGCAGTTGCAATTTCCATTCAGGGCCAATATTCATTGTCAATTAAAGAAATAATGTGATATGAGTGTGAGCTGGTGGAGTTTGGGCAGTTTATCAGTAACTTCATTGATAAGATCTGCCATGTGATGACTGGTAAAAAAAAAAAAAAAACAGTCTGGTAGAGCAACAGCATGATCAGTCAAGAGAATGAAGAACAATTTACATTAAAGAACAATACAGTAGATAATTAAGTAAAGTAACTGTGGTTCCACTTCTAAATAAGTGGTTTAAAAAAATAACGTGAAGTTTTATTACCAAGACAATAATGGCCAAAAACTACAAAAATAAGATCCAGGTTGTAAAAATTTCTTTCCTCTAACTCCTCTTCATTCTTTCCATAACTCTAGAAAAGACATTTAGATACCAAATGTCAAAGTTTTACTGCCATACATAACAACAGAAGAAATACTGAAGAATGATGACAAAAATGGGAAGAAAAAGTTACAGAGCTGCTGGTTGATGACCTGCAGAGACTGTAGAAATGTTGGTAAAGTGTTTAGTAGGAGGAATGGTTGAGCATTCAGGAATGGTGAAGATTATCACTTCTACCAGTTATTAAATACAAACTTCACATAGTTTAACCAGCTGGACCATCAGTTGTTAATAGAAGTACAGCTGTGTCATATTTCGTGCAGATTGTGTTTGTCCATCATTAGATAAAGATCAAAACACATTTGATGAGTAATGCAAAAATATAGGTTCTCTAAAGAATATGCACATTTTGGCTCAAAAATTGAAAAATGATGTACTCTAGTCAGCATTACATTTTCTTTTTTCTTTTTTTTTTAAAAAAAAAGGTCTTTAAATCATTTAAAATAATTGTACATTAATTTAGTTGGTAAGAGATAAATTGTATTCACTTCTGTGTAGTGTTAATTTCGTTAACGAAAACTGTGACGAAATATATTCGTCAACAACCTTTTTTTTTTATATGACAAAGATGAGACGCTGACGAAATAAAAATCAATGGAACCAAACGAAAACCGTGACTAAATCTCTTCATAATATCGTTGATGAAAAAAGACGAGATGAAAACAGAACTGGAAAAAGCAAAAACTCCAACGAAATGTCTGTATATTCTTAACAAAAAGTGACGAAATTGGCTACATCGCTAACCTGAGACCTCAGAAGGAAAAAAGGAATAAAATTGAATAATAATGTTAATGGGCTGTAGCAGGAAAAAAATGGGTTGATATTTTGTTTTGGACCCACTTCATTTATAATGTGGTGGGAAGAAGGATAGAGTGTGTTGTCATGTCCAGAGAGTAGCCATGTGGCTACAAACTAGGTGGGAAGAACACAACAAACCTGAAGAGGCACCTCAAGGCGCACAACACCGACATTAAAGTAATTAAAAATGTTCGCTTTTCAAGCTATGTCAAGCTAGCTCCAACAGGTCGCTTTGTATAAAAACGTCACAACATCGGAACATGCTGCATTCTCTGGGTTAACCAAAATATAGCGCGCACGATCACCTGTGTGATCCTTTAAGAATCATTTATGGACTGTCAGTTTAATTTTTGGTTTTATCTTGGCTAAACGCTGAAGCACCCACAATATATTTGCAACATACATTTGATAGCCAGGTTCTGGTGATTTGGAATGGCTCCAAACCAGTTAAATTTAATCTACCTTTAACGACATCTGGTTATAATGCTAAAGATAGCAGGGTGTCCGTGATTCTTAAAAAGTCTTAAATTTGTTTATCCAACATTAAGGCCTTAATTGTCTAAAAAAAATGTTCACATAGTTTTTATCAGCTAATTATTGATGACTTAAAAATTAGATTATAATATCCAGAGTTTTCGTTGACTAAAATTCGACTAAAACTTGACTAAAACTACAATGGATGAAGTTGGCTAAATCTGACTAACCTCACAGGACTCTGAATCTAAAAATAGCTGACGAAATTAACACTACTTCTGTGCAATATGTAAACACGAGTTTTTGGACTTGTTAGATAGCTGATGTTAATGTAACATTATATAAAAATAAATTCAATCTGAATTTATTATAATTTTTAGTAGTGAAATGACAGTTGTCCACTCAAAACAAAAAAGTCAACCACATGTATTAATTTCTGTTGAAACAGTGAACTTCAGCTTTTGGAAAACCATCAGCTGTTCACAGCCACTGTTGCCAAAGAGCTGAAGACCTCCACTATGGATACGTGATGCGTGTATGTACATTGTTTTGAAGGGATACAGTACATAGTCGATTGTCTGACCTCCCCTCTCTATCTGGAACTCAGAGCTTCTTCTTGTGCACCACAGGGATTGGCAGCACTTGATGGATCTTTGCTCTGTCATGGTCGACTTCCAGATGCACCCAGTCAGGATGGAAGGAGCCCTTGAAGCCCACAAACGCTATTTTTTCTGTGGAGAAGCAAAATAAATCACGTAACACTACAATATTATTGAGCTTCACATTCACATGGATAGGGTTAGCTCAGTTTAGCTTTTGTTAAGTGTCAGGACCTGGGATATGGGGCAGTGATTACAGTTTTTTTTTTTTTTTTTTTTTGCATCAGGAAACATTTGCTTTAAGTAGATACAAACCCTTATTGAACTGTTAAAAACATCAGACAGCTGAGGTTCTTTACATAATGTTGTGGATGTTAGGTAAGTTTTCTATCATCAAATCCTCCAGGCCTCCATGAGTCATTTTTATGAAAGATTTTCATGACCCTATGATTTTTATGACTTTTTTTTTTTTTTTAAAGAAT
Source organism: Lucifuga dentata (assembly GCA_014773175.1). NCBI lineage: Eukaryota > Metazoa > Chordata > Actinopteri > Ophidiiformes > Bythitidae > Lucifuga > Lucifuga dentata. The sequence goes on along the minus strand of VXCM01007350.1, from coordinate 17,385 downwards.
TTTATGAAAGATCACTTTTTATGAAAGGCACATTACATAGACAAAGACACTAGGGATGAGCCAAGTACTCAGATGAAACGAGTATCCGTTACGGATAATGCACTTTATACGAGCACGAGTGCCATCTGAGTAAAATGTGTCACTATACATACTCGTTAAAAAAATCTCATTGGGTAGTACTTACTAGTCCACATGGTTCTGTGATTGGCCAGGCAGCCACACACAGACCTCCTCTCTACACAGAGCCCCCACACACACACCCCAGTGTGTGTGTCTCCCCACGTGCTACACCCTAACCCACAACACACCTCAGGCAGGCCTCCCCTCGCATGTCACACGAGCCCTATTCTTGTGTTTTGGGATTTCTTTTTTTTTTAATCTTTTATCTCTCTCTCTCTCTGACTTTCCGTTTGTGCTCAGCATAGTCACCACTTTTAGACTGTAGTTTAGAAAGCTTTATCTCTTTCCTGAGCTGTCTTTGGATTTCCCTGCACTGAGTTATGTCCCCCTGATTAAAATAAATATTCCTTATATGAATAACATTTTTAGCAGATTTAGTGATCCATGGTTTGTTATTTAGAAATAATGTAAGATTTCCAAGGGGTTACAAATCTTCCCAAAATATCATGTAACCAGTCACATCATCCAGATCTGCACAAGCATTTTTAACAAAATCTGAGTTCAAAACAGCCCATCAGGCTTTGAATTGAGTCATAAGACCAAATATGCTTTGACTCCTGAAAATCTGCAAATTGTCAAAGCAAACGAGTCACATGAATCACAACCCGAATGAAGCGGTTATAATCTAAATGACACGTTCTCACATTTTCCCGCTGAAATATTACACAATGAGCCCATGTATCACACTGAGTGTAGGCACATATATAGATACCTTTCAGTTTGGCATTCTTGTCTGCTCCAAGTCTCTCCATGACTTTAGTCCAGGGTCCCCTGGTCACCAGACGCCCCTTAGATGACATGATGATCACTGAACTAGAGAATAACAGAGATGAAATTATTTCAAGATGTGCAAGGTGTGGCAATCCTCAATATGAGCTAAAAAATAAAAAAGTTTTAGTGATTTGCATTAACATAACAGATATTTATATTATTAAAGTGACAGAAAGTTGTAAGGTTTCACTTTTATTCTATTATTTTTCTAAGATTTTAGAAATAATTTTGAATTACTAATATGATTTAGATAGATATAACAAACAATAAACTGAGGATGTAAGCTAGCTGTACACTACCAATGCAGTGAACAAGACATCACATGATCTATGACCTCATATGAGAAACCTCAATAGAATCCATCTATTTCAACCCAAATAGATTTTAAACTTTTTTTTTTTTTGTTAATTTATTCATTTCTTTTAAAAATATTTCTTAACATTACATTTCCTGTAATTGGATACCACAATCTTTTGTGGCCTAGTTGCCATAAATTGCCATAACTAGCATGTTGAGATCAATCTGCATGACTGTCATTTATTCATGAAGGCTGCTGTTACTTCATGTCCTTCTTACCCGTCTCTGAGTCCACTAATGTAGTTGTCTATTTGTGCTGGAATGCCCTGAAGGATTGAGTTCCGGATGCTTTTGCTCTCCAACACCGTCCCATCATGCCCATCAATTATTGTCAACTGCACCCCGTCTTCTTGTTGGAATAACTTCCTCCCGTTCACCTGTCACAACAAAGCCAGCCAGTCACTACTGTCCTGGGATCTGTGGAATGACTGCACACCTAATAATGGAACTTAAAATTAATAATATGGGAGTTATGTGCAATATAGAACATCAGAAATCAGAACAGTGGATGAGTAAATAATGGTGGTAGTGGGTGTGGACATCTGTGGCTGGAGATAACTACAATCAGTCCTAAGCCTGTATATTTAACTGGAGTCTCACCAGCTGGATGCATGCAAGCCAACAAAACTCTGTGGACTGAGGGGCTTGTGTTGTGACAGAGTGGGCGTGGAACTCATGCTGTGCACGAGGATCCCATTCTGTGTTGGTTTTTATGCAGCACGGTATCTTGGTGTTTCTGTGTAATATGTGCCTGAGGATCTGAGGCGTGCCAAATCAGTGTCCGCTTTTAAATCTCAGTTCACGACCCATTTTTATAGACTTGGTTTTATGTGATGCCATTTTTAGTGTTTTCTGTATTGTTTTTAATGCCTTATTTTGTGTTGATCTGTCTGTTTTGTTGATTGTTTTATTAGTTGTCAAAGCACTTTATTGATATAGCACTTTTTTTAAAAGTGCTATATAAATAAAGATTATTTATTATATGACTGCAAAGAGTTTGTACCCTGCAGCCTCGTGGACAAGTGCACACGTGTGTGTGTGCATGCAACCTTGCTCTCTATAAATGGAGAACTGAAAAAATGAAACAGATATATGCAGTGATCATGAATTTCCTTTATCACAACTGATGATATGATGATCTACACAAAGGGCCAGATTCATAAAAAAAAGGCGCTAAGGGTGCAGCGTTGCACTAAACGTGCACCGTGATTAAACCTCACTTAAACCTCACTCAAAAAGCTTCTCTCACGTTAATCACAACACCGGTGTCAGATTAAGCTAGCATTGTTGTCAGGTGTGTCTCAGGTAAAAGCCAATGAAGATCAGCGTGTTAACGAACTGCTTCATATTTATGAGTCATGATTTATCCTGATTCTTCTGGTTTTAACGAGACATTGACACATTAAACGGGTAAAGGAAACAAAAATTCTGCTTTAGAGCTGCACAAGTTAAAACACTGACACTAAGACAACAGGTAAACGTGCATATTAACCTCCAGAGTGTGTGAGCGCTGTTGCGGGGGTGTGTGTGTGTGTGTGTCTGTATGTGTGGGACACAGACATGCATAGTGCAACAGATGAGGTTATGAATGAACAAAACACCAGGAGAACGTGTGTGAGATCAGACCAAAACTCACCATGTAAAAACTGACTGATCAGCTTGAGTTTATCTATCAAAGTTACTGATCACTAACATGTGAGGCAAATACAGTTTTAAATGTTGCCCAGATTTTGTACCGCTAAAATTTATTAGCAGAAAGAAACATCTTAATTTTTGTGTCAGTTTGCTTTATGAATCACTTCCTGACACGTAAATAAGGAAATATCACAGTAATGCCTCTTTCAAGGCAAATGCTAAAATATGCCGGTAACAGGCGTTTATGAATGAGGGAACGTGGTTGCACCATGATATTTGCACACAACGATGCAGTAAATCATGCGCAATTGCTTACGAATCTGGTGAAGAGTGTTTTAATGCTTTTCTTTCAACGTGCTTCAGAAACATTTTGCAGCTCATCTTCCTGACATTGGCCAGTTGTAAAGACTGCTGGACATCTCTGCTTACCTCAATCATCACACAACACACCCCAAACCAAAAAAAAAAAGGAAAAAGTGCATATTAACAGATCTCTTGGTACTAATTTTAGTACCAGACCTGAAAAAACTATGTGCTCCCTTGCCTATAAAATCCTTGGTGGAGGTTTGCATTCTGAGTGCCTTCTTGTTCTGATATGTGGCTTCCTGCTTCAGTGTTTAGAATACTGAAGTGAACCACACCTTCTTTTTGTTCAGTAACTGATGATGTAAAGTGAGGGGGAGCAGGTACAGGTGAATTAACTGGTCAGGAGTCAAAGGTCACCTCAGTATACGCAAAGTCCTCCTTGATGTGGAAGAAGCGGGTGTTGTAGGACTCCACTCTGACCTCCAGGAAGTGTTCCGGTGTACGCTGCCACAGGAAGCAGAAGAACACTTTGGTTGAAAATATTTCACAGCAAGTACTGTAATTTAAGAATATTAATCATCCTGTAAAATGACTCAGATGAACACGGCTGCAAATTTTAAAATGACAAAGAGATTAAACTGTAAGGATTTCTGTTGGAGCAGCAGAAACAGTAGTTCATTGACAGACCAAAGAAAATAACACAACAAACATGGAACATTAAACAACACAGTGGAATGTTTTACGTAAGATATAAGCATAAATGTTATGAAATGTGATTTGGTATGCATGCAGATTATTGATGGTCATCAATAAATGAAAGCCAAATGCAAAATACAAAAGTAATAACTATAGTTTTGTATTGATAAATTATTTAGCATTAATAAACAACAAATGAGATTTTAGTTTGTCTCCCTCGTTCCCTCCGTTAAATGAATTCCCTGCAGCAAAGTGGATCTGCTGTGAAATCTTGCCATTATAAATGTTTATCTGACTGTCGGTGGGCCTTGAACCGCCACTGGTACTATAAATGACGGTTTGAAAAGCGNACATCCACTCCGCCCTCACCAGCTTTGCATTCGGCAGCTTTTCAGGCAAGGGAACATCAACGACGGGCATCTCAGCATGTCGGGGATAGGCCTCCGCCATGCAGTCGCTGGGTGGACTTCCTGCAGGGATGACTGCTGTGATTTTGAGCCTCTCACAACCTTTGACCGAGCAGAAAGCAAATTCCTCCCTGTCGTTGTGAGCTTTGACCTTCAGAAACAGCAGGCTTAAACACAAACAACACAAAACACCAAACACATCAACAACCAATCGGAAACCAATAACAAAGACAATTTGTGTATGTGTGTAAACCTGCATTTGTGTACATGCGTAAAATTGTGTTAGTGTCCGTGTGCAAACCTGCTGTTTGTGTTTGTGTGTAAAGCTGCATTTGTGTATGTGTGTAAAGTTTGTGCACAGTCTCACACACACAAATAAAACAGCTATAGTGAAACGGCTTCATCTGTGCTGGATTATCTGGACTTAATCTCAATTTGTTGTAAAATTGACTTTGATAATTTATTTATTGCTTTTCTTTCCACAGCAGCAAAGCCTATAAATGCTCTGCAGCCACAAAAGCCTCGATATGTTTTCACACGCAGAAAAATGTGACATTAAAGGGAGGTAGTAAATGTACTTTTCAAATCAGAATCCTCATTTTAGTAGATGTATTTAAGTCATTTATGTTGGAGAGGAACAATTTCATTGTAAATAATTGAGTTTTTGGTTGTACAGTAACAAAAAACTTTCATGAATTTGAAGTAACTCATGAAATATTTGCTGTTTAGTTTAATGAATACCTGAAGTTTGTTTGTTGATCTATAAATATGCTAAAATATAATAAAATACGCAAATTACATAATATCAAGCTAAAAATCTGAATAGTGGCATCACATCTTTATGTAATTCATTGCAGCACTACTTTTCTTGTTATGTAATAAGGGACAGTAGCCTGGGAGGCTCATTGTGGTTGTTTTTGGGCTGAGCTGATGGTGGCGCTCTCACCCACTGTCTTCTTCCCAGTAGTAGAAACCTCGAGTCTGGTGCAGGTGGTTCATCTTGTCCTTCTGCATCGTCCTCATGAAGACGCCGGTTTTACGAGTCTGTTTGGTCAGACGGTTGTGGATGTCAGAGATGATGGTGAATGTGGTGCCTTGTGGGTAGCAGATGCCCACATTGATCCAGTCATTTCTAAAAAAAAAAAAAAAACAGGTTTCTCCTCATTGCAAACATTAGATTTAGTTTCAGACGAAGGCAAAGAAAATCTGTGTTTGGATGGAACATTTACAAGATTAAAACAAGTTTAGCAGCTTGTTAAATCAGCCTGAATAAAGAGAGAAAACTCAAATTAATTTAATTTAATTGAAATGGAAACCAGTGATGCAGCAGCTTGGTAAATGAACCCAAACAAAGGCAGAGAGAATGTTTAACTCTGGACCCCAAGCACTTTCTGGGTGGTTTTTGCTCCTGTCACATTTTTACTCACTGTGGCTCATTTTTCACTGTAGCTGCAAGTCCTGCAGATCTATGGAAGCAGCACAATCGTGGCTATATGTAGGGAGAACTCAAACATGTCTTTTATGCAGTATAACACAGTTATAATGTCATAAATCATATAAAAAGAGAAAAAAACGTAAGTTGAATTTCTTTGATAATTTATTTTAAAAAATTGAAAAAAGATGTAATCTANAAAAAAAAAAAAAAAAAAAAAATGGACTACATCCTGAACTATTTACATTTTTACAACCTATAATCTTTATAAACAATAGGCCCAGTATGCTGTGCAGTCTGCATTCAGCCAATGATTCGCTGAATTGTTGTCACGTGACTGTTAAAGTGAAGAGAGACACTTCATGCTTGCTGGTTGTGGTGAAAAACGCAGAATTTGTTGCTGTTTACAGAATTTGGATTGTACAAAGGGTTTATTTTTAGTGAATTTTTAAATGAGACATCTATAATAAAGTGATTTTGAGGAAATATCACTATTTTAAGCTTAGATTTGGTTATGTTTCTTTACTTCCGTGTTAGGTGCCCATGGTTAGTTCAAGGACCATCAGAAAGTTGAAAACCCGACGATAATTTTGATTTTTAAAGTTTCTAGCTATGACAAATAGTGTAATTTTGGCGATTGTTTAAAGAAAACATGCCTTTCAAACCCACTGGCGGGTTTTGGGGTCCAGAGGGTTTTTCATTAAAGCATAAACCAGAGGGGGACGCTAATGTATTGTAAACCACATGAATGCATGACTGCATCACTTTCAGTCCTCCTGGTCCGGCTTCCTTCTTTCCTTCCTTCTTTCCTTCCTTCCTCCCTTCATCCTTTTCTTTTTACCTGATCAGAAAAATACTTCTTGTCGCTGTCATTAAGTCAAGTGTTTTTTCTGTGTACTGACTTGTTGAAGTTGATGAGCCAGATTGTGACCTCAGCAGGAGCCGCCTGGTCCCAGTGGATGGTGTAACCTTTGGCCAGTGTGATCACGGGCTGGAACTGCTGATAGTGCTTCTTCTTGCCCAGAGCGCCCTCTAGTGTCAGGGGCCGCTCGGGGNCTGGAACTGCTGATAGTGCTTCTTCTTGCCCAGAGCGCCCTCTAGTGTCAGGGGCCGCTCGGGGTACTCGTCCCTCACCATCTGCATGTTCAGGTTAGCAGGGTTACGTGTCTGGATATAGACCTGAGGACAAAAAAAAAAAAAANAAAAAAAAAAAAACATAGCTGTAAATAGTGGGAATTTATTTGGTTTAATTTTTTAAATTTCTATGGGAGATGAATATTGATTAAAAATCTATAATAGAAAAAAATGACCAGAAACAGGACAGCAAACATCCAATTTCCCAAAATGTACTGGGGACACAACAGTTGGGAAAATTTCTTTGCTGCCAATTGGGACGAAACAAATGCAGGAAATCCACAACTGACCCGGTGTGAAAGTTTTACATGTGGATTTCCTTGCAAATTATCCACATTTAATTCCACACCACAAACCTGCACTGTATTGATGTGAAAAGGCCTTTAAATGACAGCTTGCTGTCTGCAGAAAACTTTGGAAACTGTAAGGTCATAAGGTCAAACTTGAGGTCAATCAGTGAGTTCATGAGGTTCTCAAGCTTCTCCATTGTTTCTAAATCGTTGGATTCTTAAGTTCTGCCTTTTAAAATCATGGATATGGCGCAGGTTGTAGAGGTAAAAGCGACCCACTTGTGCGTAGAGGCCGCTGCAGATAGCGGCCTTCCAGTTGGGCACATCAATGCAGTCGGGGTTACGAAGCAGCCAGTTGTCCTCTTTAACCAGGAATGCTCCAGGATACTCGCTGACCGAGCCGTCAATGTCGTGGAGGATAGTTGTCTTGTCCCCATCCATCTGCATCTTATTAAACCAGGGACCAGGCTCCCCAAAAAACACCCGAGATGTGATCTACAGGAGGAGTGACAGGTTTAAACAGAATCTGTTCTTGTTTGGACAGAAAAAGTTTGGCTCATTATTTCCACACATTTTCACTTAATAACTCAGCTTAAAACTGGATTTTCTCAGATACTGAAATGCTTTCTGCTGCAGAGACAAAGCCTCATGATCCATTAATAATTTTACATTCAAACAAACATTAAAAATTATCAGTGAAACTACATAATCTTTGACCTGCAAATATAGTTTTCACACTGATTTCTGCACCTGATGTTGAACAAGTTAAAATTTACTTTTATTCCATAGAAGCTAAAACTGTTGATATGAGTAAAAGATAAGAGATAAGATGTATTTTATTAGTATTTGTATTAATAGTAGAGATGTTGGGACTAGCAGATGAACAACAGCTGATACACATTCATCTTCAATATATTTACAAAAACAAAAAAACAGATCATGATGCAGCTTTTCAGAAAGGGTTTGGCTTAGTACCAATTGACCTGCTTCTTGTCTGGATCTGATGTTCCTTACTCACAGGGACGTGGTCGAAGGTGATGTCCGTGATGTTGTTTTTGGGACAACTCTGCCACGAGTTGTTGAGCCTGAAACCGAAGGCGCTGGTGTGCCGTCCCTCCAGTGCTGTGAATTTACGAAACGTGCAGTTCTGCACATTGATGGGCCCATCGTAGATCTGCATGCCTCGGATGGGAAAATCACTGTGCGCACACACACGCACACACACACAGGAACCATGATGATTTTAGAAAAACTTTACTCTTTGACTGGAAATCAAATCAGAAAATCAATACCAGTTTTATCAGGTCCAAGTATCAGTATGTTGGTATCATTTACAAACCAGCTAAATAAGTCACAAACTGGGTCAAAAAGTTAAAAATTGTGTAAATAACACAAACTGGATACATAAGTTACAAACTGGTTAAATAAGTCACAAATTGTGTAAATAAGTTACAAACTGGTTAAATAAGTCACAAATTGTGTAAATAAGTTACAAACTGCGTAAATAAGTTACGAACTGGGTAAATAATAGAAAATAAGTCACATGCTAGGTAAATAAGGGTAAATAATATAATTCCTGTGACTTTCTGAGTCTTTCAGTAAACACAAAACAGATTCTTCTCATTTACATCAAATCATAAATAAGATGTTGACAGCTGCTAACGTTTTTTTAATTGATGAGAGGTCATACTGGTGCTGAGGGTTTCCAGTATAATGACTGAAATCTGCCATGAAAGTCTTTTTATAATGAGATTGTGACAAACAAATTTGTTATCTTAAAATATCAGCTGAGTGGGATAGAGATTGTAATCTCTGACAGTCTTGTGATTTATTATCCTTGATGTCTTTGCTGTTTCAGGGTCAAAGGTCACCTGCACTCCAGATGATCCTGAAACGGGTTGGATGCCAGCCAGATCTGACTGTGCAAGATTTGTTTGATAAGGAATTTTGTATCAGGTCAATGACATCTGAGCTAAATAGTCTTAAGGGCTCATGGGAATTAATTTATCAGCTTTAAGGACAATGATGAAAAGACTTAATTTTACAATTGCCTGCCATCCTTTCTTGTCCTAACTCTACTGATAGACACTGTGAAATAAAGAAATACAAAATAATTAATAAATAGGTTCATCTCAGTCATTCAGGTGTAAAATGTCTAGAGGACTAAAGGGGAGTCACTGGATTGGAAAAAACAGCATGAAAATATAACTTATATCAGTCTCTTCTCTGCTATTATAAAATGCAGCAGATTCTTTATATAACAGATGATGTGAGTTTTTCTCCACTTCCATTTGTTTCTCCACTAGTAAATATGTGAATACTGTGATGTCGCTGGAAGGATACACGTCCAAATCTAAATCTACGCTTTGGCATTTCCAACTTACTTGCCACGTGGCAGAGTCCTTCCATGGAGGTCAGCACCATCTGCACCCCAGGTGAGGTTGTCAGGAAGAGCCGTCCCTCGATTGTCACTTTCACCCACAAACAGCGAGTCCTTCACCTGCTGATGAGAGCCGTCATCATCTGGAAACGTCCCTCCACTGCATGGACAGGAAATGTCTCAGAGGACACAGGTACGAGTACGGGTACAAGTACATGTACAAGTAAAAGACAGATACAAGCACAAATACGGGCACAAGTACAGGAAGATGCACAACTATAGGCACTAACACAGGTACAGGAACAAGCACAAATACAGGTATAGGTACAAGCACAAGTTTGGGTAATAGTATGGTAAGTACAGGCACAAGCACAAGTATGAGTACAAACACAAGTTTCAGCACAAGCACTACCACAGGTACAGGAACAAGCACAAGTATGGGTAAAGGCACAAGTAAAGTTACAAGCATATGTAAATTCCATGCTTAAGTGCAGCTGCAGGTACGTGTACAAGTACAAGTAACAGGCAGAGGCACAAGCATAAGTACAGGTACAAACACAAGTACAGATTCAGGTACAGGCAGCAGCAATGAAAGCCAGTAATTTTCCTTAAAAAAAAAAAAAAGGCACGGTCNACATAAAAAAAAAAAAAAAAATATATATATATATATAGGGATCTTCAGGAAATGAAAAGTTTCAGCTCATCTTTTAGCCAGTTTTTCTATCACTTTAAAACAGGGTTACTCAAATACAAAAGAAAAGTATTTCTGAATGTGGTTCATTAATAGCAAATTTAAGTTTTTTTTTATGAAGATTTGTTATTACAGTTTATTATTAAAGTATGTTGGTTCATATTATAGGTTGTAGATTAATTAAAAGCACTGGAATGTTGTGTCATTATTCACACGTGTCTGTCCTGTGAGTTGACAGAAATATACTGAACACAACTATATTTACTTGGGGTCATGTAAATATGAACATATCACTTATGAAATCCTGTAACTGTAACATTCAGCACATAAAATAAATGTTTCCTGACAGGAAGTGTCCTTTCTTCCTGCTTACAAAAGTCATTTAAAACTTTTTGATAATTCCAACTTTGTCACAAAACATCATAAAAAAGTTTTCACATTCATTCACCAAATTCGTCAAAATTCTGTGTGTCATTTCCAATCAGGCACACAGAACATAACAACATGTTTAATCTGTAAATAAAATCATGAAGACTGATCATGGTGGGGGAGGGGCTGACTTACCTTGCCAGAGTGAGGCCGACGCCATTATCAGCAAACCTAAAATAAAAAACAGAATCATGTAACTGTAGCATGGCAACACACACACACACACACACACACACACACATTAATTTATTTCCTCTCTGCTGCAGTACTCACTGGCAGTCATCCAGCCAGACGTCGCCTCCTCTCAGCCACGCTCCATGATCCTGATTCTTATACGCCACAAAATGGTGGATGACAGCAGGAACTCTGGGTTTGAAAGGGTCTGCGTCCTGGTGGGGACCATACCTAAACGTCCCGCAGAGTGAGGGAAGGGCAAGAGAAGCACAAAGTCTCAGCAACAACTAACAATAAAACAACAACGCTACCAACAAACAATGCCAACAGCAGCACCAACATCAAACACAACAAAGAAAAACAACAACAAACAAAATTAACAAACAACACCACTAACAGCAAGGACACCAACAAACAAAAAACAACACCAACAACAATAACAATGATGAGTAACACCAAAAACATCAAAACAAACAACATGAACAAGAAACAACATCAACAACAAACACTACCAAGCAACACCAACCACAACATCATAAAAAAACAACCAACAAAAACAAAATAACACCGGCCAACATACACCAACACAACAAAAAACAACAAAACAGCACCGACAACAAACAACAACAGCAAACAACAAACAAAACCAACTAGAAACAATAACAACAAACAACACCATCACCAAACAACAACAACACTGACAACAAGTAGTCTTCTGACAGTAATTAAGTTCTTTTTCGCATTTTTACATTTTATTTTAATCTCTGTGTCTCATAAACTGTAATAAATTAAAGGTATCTGTAATCAAATGAAAGAAAATTCTCTAAATGACTATTAATGCTTATTAATGATTGGTTGGTTGGTTGGCTTAGCTGTTATTGATTGGTTCTGGTTGTTTGACAGGGATCATATGGGACTCAGTGCGTTTGCTGGGTTTGGGTGTTACCTGGCTCCAATGAGAGACAGGAAAGGTCTCTTGTCCTTGTCGTTTGCCTGCGTTGTCTTCACACCATTATCGAGGATCATTCCAGCCTGAGATAGCAAAATGACAAATTTAGACAAGAAACAACAGAAAAAGGTAATCTGTGGAGCCATATTAGAACTAAGCAACACTCTTTGATTTGCCCTGATGATCCAGATAACATCATTGTCACTGACATACAGTACTTATGCTCCCATTAACAGGATCCAAATTCAAAGTGAAAGAGGGGGGGGAGGTGACACTTATTCTTCATCAGCATCTGATCAATCTCTCTGATTGTTACAACATCAGTACCTGATCAATCTCTCTGATCATTACATATCAGCACCTGATCAAGCTCTCTGCTTGTAAATTCATCAGTACCTGATCAATCTCTCTGATCATTACATCACCAGCAGCAATCAATCTCTCTGATCATTAGAACATCAGCACCTGATCATTCTCTCTGATTAATAGAAACTCATCAGTACCAGATCAATCTCTCTGGTCATAAGGTTATTGGACATGCAGTTTATGAACTCCTGATCATATGTTTTCACAAAGTGAAAACATATGAACATATAGTATCGATCACTTTCAAAGTGAAAGTGATCAGTACTATAGGTGATTACATGAGAAGTTCATAAACACACAAATGATCATGTGAGATCACATGACTTCATTTTTCTAATTATCATTATTAGTGGGAAAATTTTAGAGCCTGAAGGTGTAAATGCTGCTGCCAAGATCATGATGATGATGATGGTGATGATGATATGATGATGGTGATGATGATGATGATGATGATGATGGTAACAATGATGATGATGATGATGATGATGGTGATGATGATGATGGTAACAATGATGATATATGATTATGATGATGATGATGATGATGATGATGATGATGGCAACAATGATGATGATATATGATGATGGTGATGATAATGATGGTGATGATGATGACAACGATGATGATGAAAATGATAATGATGGAAACGATGATGATGATGATGATGATGGTGATGATGATGATGATGATGATGATGGTAACAATGATGATGATGATGATGATGATGGTGATGATGATGATGGTAACAATGATGATATATGATTATGATGATGATGATGATGATGATGATGATGATGGCAACAATGATGATGATATATGATGATGGTGATGATAATGATGGTGATGATGATGACAACGATGATGATGAAAATGATAATGATGGAAACGATGATGATGATGATGATGATGGTGATGATGATGATGGTAACAATGATGATATATGATTATGATGATGATGATGATGATGATGATGATGATGGCAACAATGATGATGATATATGATGATGGTGATGATAATGATGGTGATGATGATGACAACGATGATGATGAAAATGATAATGATGGAAACGATGATGATGATGATGATGATGGTGATGATGATGATGGTATATGTGATGATGAAGACGTTTGTCATTGCTCACCCTGTAGTTGGAGTGGGCTCTGTTGTTGGTGAATTGGCCCATCGGCGTGAGCTCAGTGTGTCCGGGAGAATACGTCCCCTCTGATGGACCGGTGGGCACGTGGTGGAAGATGAACCAGAAACCTGTTTCCTGAAGAGTCACGCATGCACACGCACACACATACACACATACAACATATCTAATGAAATGTAGAATAAAAGAGGAGAAGTGTACCATGCAGGTTTGGAGGTTTTTAAAGAATAAAATAATATGTGGGTCAGTGGACACAATGTTTTATGACGTGTAGGATCTCAGGTCAAGACTCTGCCTGTGCACAGTCTCTACACGCATGCGTGTTTGATACCGTATGTCACTGCAATTTATTAGCATAATACTGTAACATAAATAAAATGCTGGTTTTGGTATTTTCATGGTATTTGTTGATATTAACAAAAATGTTAAATACCAGCATTTTAATCCTTTAAGACTCCCTTTGCACATGCACAGATGCACATTCCCTTAACCTGACCCCTGGCCTCTAACCACTGACCCATGACCCTAACCCAACATGACACAGCTTGTCTTCATCATCGTGTTTGTTTACTTTGTTTGTATGCAAATGAGAAAAGTTATCACATTGGTCAGGATATATTAAACTCTATTGAAACTGTTAAATTCCTGAAGTCTGATCATAATTGGCTCTCTGTCACACTGCAAGTGTGTCTGTTGTTGGCTTCACTCACAATTTAATTAGACTTTACAATAATTTCACCTGGGATCATGGTAATGAAATTAAACTATACCTGGGGGGGGGGG
>VXCM01007349.1:0-11016 GCA_014773175.1 Lucifuga dentata | reverse complement strand
ATACACTTTGATAAGTATATTTATCTTTTCAGCTGTGTAAATATAATTTAAATAGATGTGTACAAAATTGTTTTTACTGTTTTTTATACTTTATACTTATGCACTAAGGGAGAAGCACCTGTAATTTCATTATATGTTACGTATAATGACAATAAAGCTATTCTATTCTATTCTAAAAACTACAAACTACCAACAACCACCAAAAACTACAAACCACCAACAACCATAAACTACCACCCATCACCAATAACCACCAAAAACTACCCCCATCACCAACAACCACCGTAAACTACCATCACCAACAACCACCAAAAACTACCACCCATCACCAACAACCACCAAAAACTACCACCCATCACCAACAACCACCATAAACTACCACCTACCACCAACCACCACCAGAAATGACCAACCACCATCAAAACTCCCACCAACCAGCAGCAAACACGGAGTACCCACCGGCACGGCGTGGAGCGTCTCTTACAGCAGCTTCGCCTCAGTAGAGCCGCCAACACTGCAACTGTTACAAGTCTCATTTAGAGCCAGAATGATTATTTCAGCGTTTCTCTCTCCTGCTGCTACGTTGCTGTTCAAACAAGACACGCTAAAGCTTAAAACCACCATTTACACGCTATGTACACGCAACATGATCAGGATCTTTTCCTCAGGCGTGCCAGGTATCAGATAAATGTTATGAAGATGCAAATGGATTCACTTGTTCTCAGATCTGTTTTGAGCGTCATGCAAATGTGGGAATACATCAGACAGGTATCAGATAACCTGCTGATGTGACGTGATCTAAACATACATGATCAGAATTTCCTGCCATTCTGACTCATATGTAATAAAATGTGAAGCTCTTCTAATTTATCGGCATATGAATGACGCTATCGATCGATATGATGTTCATGCTCTATCAGCAGAAATGGAGGACAAACTATAAATAACAGACATACTGATGATGCTGATGTAACATACATGTTACTGTGTGATAACAGGCTCCACCCACTTCTACACCCTGATCACATGACCACAGATCTTGGTGGGAACTTCTTGGCGATAAACACTAAAACAACTTATCGAATGTTTCTTGTCACACTGGAAAGTTCTGTACACGCCCAAGCTGCAACATGTTGCTGCAACACTTGGAAATGATCAAAGATGAAAATATATCTTGAATATATCTGAAAATATATGTAAATATGCTGTCCAAAAAAATCTGAAATATGCAAAAATCTGGAATTTGGCATCAGAGCTGCAGCATAAACGTAGCCTCAGTGAAAGTGGAATGACGGCATTATGGTGAGGTAACGGGGAGAGGAGTGCTCACATTGGCTTTTGGTTCTGCTCATTTCCTTTGAATGTGTGTGGAAATCGTGTTCTGCAAAGCCTGCAGAAAAAAGAAAAAAAACAGACACATTTTCTTCATTCAGGAATTTCTCTGCTGTGCGTGAATTTGAAGCAGATGTGTGGATGAGCTGTGGAAGCTCAGTGCACTTACTGCAGCCACGCCCTCCTCAGAACACCTGCACCAAGGTGGCTGACTAGATGGTCAACAAACTGACTGATGATGTCATCACAGACGCGCAGATAACACAAAGTCAGATTTTACTGACAGCAAGATTATGGAGACGGTTCATCAGTTCTGCAAAAATGACATAAAGACGACACAAATTACAAGGCATGTAGACGACATGCAGCTGTGTCTGACCAAAGTTTAAAAACTATTAAGAAACAATGACTTTTCCATATTGTGAGGAAGTTTTTGCAAAGTTTTCACAGGAGACAGATGAGGACGGCAATCTTGAGAAATGCCAGAAATGGTGTAGACAGTTTAATACAGTATATTCAAAGATTAATATACTTATAATCTGGGATTTTACACCTTACTGAAAAGCATCAGATGAAAAATTTCCACACTTCTGATATTTTTCTCCATGGCTTCAAACCAACAATCCACAAAATTAAAAAAACATCACCACGGCTACAGCGAATATTACTACGACTTCCTGTGAGTACTTCATCGTTTCAGTCCCTTAAATCTGCCTTTAAAGACAGTTTCTCTGTCTGTCTGTGGCACCATCTAGAACCCGGCACCGTATGAAGATCAATTCAGCAGGTTTATTGCTCAAGACCCAAGGATGTGCAGCGTCACGCGTGAGTTTGGATGAGCGGTTCTACAATTGAGCTGTGCCGGTAAAAAGTAGTCTGCGCCGCAGGATACGCTCCGGGCACGGCGGCAGGATACGCTCCGGGCACGGCGGCATCTACTCCGCTCCATTGGCACTTCTGGCAGCTGCGGCACACACCATAAAGCGCGGCCCGGNCATCTACTCCGCTCCATTGGCACTTCTGGCAGCTGCGGCACACACCATAAAGCGCGGCCCGGTACGAACCGCCACGTTTTGAACGGGCGCTACACAAGAGCTTTGAATTTCCAAAATTTCAAAGCTCTCTGTCAAACTGAAACCAGTCATATAAATCCCAAACAGAATGAGGCGGCAGAGTGATTCAAACGTCGTTGCTCCATTTTTCACGTCCACACGGATACACAGGAAGTGGAGTTTTTAGAAATCTGCACTTTAGAAGCCGTTTTAAAAAAATCTCCATTTTAGTGGCTTAAAACGCCGTTTGCGTGTGGATGAGAGCCAAAACACAGGAAAATATGCGTTTTGTAAAATATCCATATTAGTGTGGACAGGGCCTAAAACAGCCTTTTTCCACCTGAGAAACATCACCTGCCTTCAACCCGCCTTTTCTCAGCCTACAGCTATTTTAAAACGACTTTGGGTATCTAGAAAAGCACTATATAAATGGAATGTATTATTATTATTATGATTACAAGTTCACAATTTATGTGATTAGTCGTGATTACTCAGAAATCTGTGTGATTAATTAATTTTTTTAATTGATTCATTCGCTCTAATTGTTTTGCATGAAGCCTCTGCAGATCGCTTCAGAACAAACAGCCAACCTCAACGTCAGAAACATCACATGCAATAAACACGCCAGCCAATCAAACACGGCGTGTTTCCAGGAACAGCCTGAAGAGGAAGCTGCAGCTAACGTGCTCGTAATGCAGGCTGGGATGTTTTCTGCTGTTTATACAAGCGAAAGCAATAAAGTTTTACTTGTAGACATTCTGTAGTGAGGGGAGGGATGGACGCTGTCCTGAAGCGTTTATCTCACACACCGATCTCTGCAGAAGATTACATTCCCCTCATTTCTTACCGACTCCGTCTCTGTGGGAATTTTTATGAAGAGCATAAAAACCCTGGGAATACACACGCCTGGAGAGTTCGGAAAGGCCCGACCGTCATTTATGAACACAGCTCAAACATTTGGTTTGGAACATGGAGGCTGATCCAAACGATAAACAACCACAGAGAAAACACACGGTGGGAGGAAGAGGAGGAGGAGGAGCCAGCAAACCACCTCAAATTTCATCATGCTAGCTGACTCTGTGTGTGTGTGTGTGTGTGTGTTTGAGATAGCACTACCACAACTAATCTGGTGAACCATTAGTGTGTTGCATCTCAGATTGTTCAGGATATTATCTGTATTAAATTTTTATATGATAAAAATTTGTCTATTATATTCTTCATGATGCTGCAGCGTGATGATAACGTGTTGATGAATTTTCACATCATGATCAACAAGAAGAAAATAAATATCATGTGTGAAAGTAGCAGCTCAGCGTCTGATGAATTATTTCCTGTTGTCTGAAATGCTTCATGAACAGTGTTAGCTTAGCCGCTATGCTAACTTGAGGTGAGTTCTTGTCTTGTGGTGGATTTGGACTTCAGAGCGTATTTAAGTTTAGCATCATAGAGGCTAATTAGCATCATAACCTGCCAAAGATCAGATCTGATGACATCATCAGTCATTTTATTGATGTTTTATAACGACTGAAGACGAGCAGCTAAAGCTAATCAGAGCTACTGTTTACAAGCTAAAATATTACAGCATTTATTATTTCTACTGTTAGTGAAGGAAAAACTTTCTATTTTTACTCTGATTCATCTTTACTCATGTTGGTACAGTTTGTAGTATTATTTACTTCTAAAATCACCATGACAACGATGTTCAGTGTTTATATTGTTCTCATCTTCAATATTTTTCAGATATCATCATGTCTGCTGCAAATACACAAATACATACACAAACACACACATTTGGACTTGGCATCGGTACAAGGAAGGCAAGCGGATGGGGTGGGGGCAGTTGCAGGGGCATTGTCTGTTGTCATGGCAACAACTTGAGGATTTACACAGGCGGTGCTGAAAGGTCGAGCAAATTGGGTTAGACATCATAATAACAACAATTTAGCACTGTCCTGAGGAGACCTCACACACACACACACACACACAGTGTGTGTAGAGACCAGATTACCGTATTTAGAGTTGTAAATTGTTGTGTGGCTTTAAATTTTTTGCTGAGTCAGCTGAAGTGCCTCAGAAGTGATAAATGATGCACTTTGCAAAGTGCTTTAAGGCCTTTGTTTCTGTGTGTGTGTGTGTTGTGTGGGTGTGTGTGTGTGTGTGTGTGGTGAGAAGGCAGGCCTCTCATCTTCTCTTTGATCACAAATCAGATTCTCTCTCACGTACACACACACACACACACCTTGGTGCTGCATGGAAACGACTTTGGGATCGTTTAATCTGTGTTTCAAAGCGTCCCGGCTCATTTGGCTCCGCCCACAGTCTGAGCGGCGGACTGACCTCCTTTTAACGAGCCAAACTAAACAAAGCAGCTCATCCACCTGTTCTCAGGTTTAGGTGTAGCTCTAAATTCAGCAAAAAAGCTAACACACGAAAAAGAAACACAACAAACCTTTCCTTCTGTCACTTCCTCTCTCTCTCTCTCTCTTTCTCTCTCTCTGCTTGTGTTTGTTGGCTGCTGTAATTTCTGTGATATTGACTGAATATTCATGCTTCTATTCACTTGATATTATTTATTATTCGAGCGTTTAAAGGACCATACCAGTGATTTTTGCATGTTTAAGCCCCGTAAATTCTGTTCCTGACGGAGACATTTTCTTCCATGAAGCTCCGCCTTAAATCTGTTTAATTAACTTCAACAAAAGAATAACTGCATCATGTTCTCTGTGATGATTACTGTAAATACTTGAGTATAAGCTGAGTTCTTTTTTTTTTTTTTTTTNGCTTATACAGGAGAAACTCAGATTAGATCCCAGAGAAGGAAATTTCCAGAAATACTACCATTACCATTAAACTAGTTTAAATCAGACCTTAGAATGAGATATTTCCTGACTAAACATCTGATCAGGACATTTTGCGGAGGTCAGTAAGATCTGCTGTGATTGGTCAGTTATGGTAATCAGCTGCTGAAATAAATCTCATGTTTACCGGTACCTGGATTATTTTCAGAAAATCAGAGAAATACTATGAGAATACCTAGAAACACAGGTAATTTGATAAACTAATAAACTGATGGAACAACATGGGTTCATACGGTATTTATCTCAGCACGTTTCACGACTCTAAAGTTGATTTTTATGTTGTACTGGAAAGAAGTGAAACCAACAACAGTCTGAAAGGCAGGAAAAACAATTCTAATGTTTAGCCTCCAGGCGTTTTGGGAAATTGTTGTCAACATTTCTACAAAATAACAGCAGGAGCTGCGACTGGTCTGACCTCTGACAGGAAACCCTTCCTCAGCATCGATCCTCTTTGCCACACCTCAGCGACGTTAACGGCGTTAAGTTTCCTTTATACTCGCCACCGATGCGAGGTAGGCGCNCCACACCTCAGCGACGTTAACGGCGTTAAGTTTCCTTTATACTCGCCACCGATGCGAGGTAGGCGCGCGCCACATTTGACGCAACTGCGCCGTCTTCGCCATGGCGCGCGGCGCCTCCTAGATTCTGCAGAGGCGCGCGGTGCGAGAGGCGGAGCTTCAGAAGAGAGCACCGGTTGCTGCGTCACACACGTTTCTGACTGGCCTGTGAGACTTTATAAGCACTTATAACACCGGAAACAAACTGGAATCAAACAGCTGCACACTGGGCAAAAATACAAGTTTTTGCGGTGAAGTTTGGAAAAACGTGCGGAGTCGCTGTGTGACTACTTCCTGCTTCACATAGTATTTTCTGTATACTGCCCCCTGTCGTTTCAGAGAATATTGGTTTTTACTGGTGAATCTGTGCGAACTGATGGTGTTTTAAAAACCTGGATCAGCTTCAAACACAGTAAAACATCAGATTTAACATGTCCATCAGGGTGAATATCGCTCCTCATTCATAAATGTCTTTCAGTATTTGTCTTTATACAGGCGTTACGACAGTATTTCCATGTTTACGTGACAGGAAGTGATTCATAAAATACACTGCCGCTAAAATAAAACCTGCTTCAACCTGTAAATCTTCATCAGTGTGAAATCTGATGATGTTTTAAACTGTATTTGTCTGTGCCAAATCAATAACTTTAACTGATAAAAACACTCAGCTGATCAGTTGATTTAAAGGACCATACCAATCATTTTTCATGTTTTTAGCCTAATATATTCAGTTTTCATACATGTAACGTTACATCAATCATTTCCCAAAGCATACTACTGGAACGGTGAATTAAAAATGTTTTTCCTACCTTCCAGACCTCCATTGGTTTCAGTTCATTCTGCTATTAAAATCAACTTGTTGATACTGTAAACGTTCTTGGGATAGGTAATCCATCATCACCAACAAGACGTGTATTCAGGTTTTTTTAGAAGTTATGTAATTTTAGTGTTTAAGCTCAATAAAAAGCGTGGAGTGAATGTATGCCTCCACCGGGGAATATAGTCCCAAAAGAAGACCTGCGTTTATGGAAAAATTTAAAGGACCGTGACTTCATAAGGCTGTGTAACTATTAGCAGGAGAAACATGGATTTTTAAGGTGGGTGTATCACTTGAATATTTGATTTTGAAAGATTAAGAGATTTAGCAAAATATCAGGAAAGCTGAAATACAGTTTTATCCTTTGGAAAATGATTGTCAGTAACGTAACATGTATGAAAACTGAACATATTAGGCTCAGACATGCAAAATGGTGGTATGGTCCTTTAAATGGAAATGTTTGATGTGATTTCAACACATTCTAGAGGCACTGAGACTCTTCATCAAGCTTCATCTGCTGCTTTGTCTCTCTTACACCTGACACACACACACACACACACACACACCTCCTGTGCACTGGACTCCCGTTAGTGTTTATGCTGTTTTCTGTGGATCTCCAAAGCAGAAAATTTAGCTTTCCTTCAATTTAACATGTCAGTTTAGCTTTGACAGCAGAGAAAACATCTGATCTTCATCAGCTTTTACCTGAGACACACCTGAAAACATGCTACCTTAACGTGACATGGTGTGATGATTAACCTAAGAGAAACTTCATGAATGAGCTGCAGTTATCACGGTGCACGTTTGGCGTGGCATGCCGTGTAGTTAGTATGTTTACACTCGACCCGGCGTTTGCTTGTTTGCATGAACACACAAATGCAAAAAAAAACACACTTGAAAGTACTTAACGATGCTTTCAGCAGCTTTTACTCGTGTTGATCTGCAGCTGACAAAGTCAAGACATCCGTCCGCTCTGCACCGTCCGCCATCCAATCAAAACGGCTCGTGAGCTGAGCCCGATCACACAAAAATCCTCCACACAGGCCTGGGATTAGCTAAAGTAGGTCAACTTCTATAAACACGCAGATGACAGGCGTCTATTGTGTGTGTGTGTGTGTTGACCACATTATCCATTGTTATCACGGAAACAGGAAGATGGAGTGTTAGAGCGTTTTGGCTGCAGCCTGATGGTCTTCACATTAGTTTCTGGTCTTTGCTGATCGTACAGAATCAGCGGCGCCTTCGTGTCTGCTGCTGCTGCTGCAGCGTTCTGCAGGAAGAAACAGGATACGGCGACCTGATCCTCACGCCGACCATCATTTCTGCTGCTCGGCTGGAGGCAAAGAGGCTTTTTGATGCTCAGCCGTCATGAAGCGAGGCTGGGGGTCAGGGGCTACACGTCGACGCTGCTGTTCGGCCGCAGCACACGCTTTTAACGACAGGTCGGTGGAAACGCTCCAGAAGAAGGCGTGATCAGAGAGGAAACGATTAGAGAGATTACAGCAGAGAGCAGCTGGAGGAAGAAAAAAGAGAGATAAGGCAGTTTGAAAGGGGAAGGGCGAGCGAGAGGAGAGAGAGGAGGATGTTGTGTAAGTATGAGCGAAAAAGGGAAGAGGCGAAAGCGAGATGTGGGAGGAGGAGATGAGAATAGAATGAAAGGCCTGAAGCTGCTGAGATCACAGAGGAGAGCAGGATTCAGCCGATCTGAACCAGATCCACGCTGCATGAAGCGTCGCAGCATGAGGCTCTTCACGTGTTGGCCGTGGAGACGTGGTTCCCGGCAGGAGTTTGGAGGTGCTGCTACTTCCTGTCCTCCTCTGCCTCCTCAAAGTTGTTCGCCATTTTTTCTCCAGTTGTTGATAAAGATGCATTTATGTCGCAGATGTTCGTATCGTTTCTAATTTCAGGTGGTCCGTCACATCACCACACCTAACCTGACCTCCGTGATGTTTTTACTGCAGTTTTTTTTTCCATCACATTTTCTGCATGTTATGAGCTTTGACCACCAAATCTGTTTCAACGTCATACGTGTGTACACGAGTGTAAGCCGAGTTTTGGGTTTTTTTTTTTACCAAATGTCTCAAAGCTAATCCGGGGTCGGCTAGAAACTCAGATTAGATCCAGAGAAGGAAATTTCCAGGAAATACTACCATTACCATGGAAATAGTTTAAATCAGAGCTTAGAATGAGATATTTCCTGACTAAACATCCTATCAGCACATTTAGCGGCGGCCAGTAAGCTCTGCTGTGATTGGTCACAGTCAAAAGAATGGGCCAATCAGAGACAACCTTATAAAAGTGCTGTTTTTATATACCGGTACCGTTATTTGGTAGTCTCGTTCAACATGTTTTGTCTTTTATTAGCAAGAAGCTTAAGATCAGATACAACACGTGATGGAAACGACACGGACTCAGAAGAGGAAAACAGCACCGTATGACATTCGACAAGGAAGAGGAAAAGTTCACGTCAGCTACGGTAATCAGCTGCTGAATAAATATCATGTTTACCGTACGTGGATTATTTTCAGAAAATCACAGGAATACTGTGACAATACCCAGAAACACAGGGAATTTATTAAACTAATAAACTGATGTAACAACATCAGGGTCGGCTTATACACGGGATCNCAGAAAATCACAGGAATACTGTGACAATACCCAGAAACACAGGGAATTTATTAAACTAATAAACTGATGTAACAACATCAGGGTCGGCTTATACACGGGATCATACGGTACTTCCTGCGAACACACGACACACACGGCGACACACGTTATGACGTGTGTCGCTGCCAGAGGGACAAACTGACAGTAATCCAGCGTGTTCATGTTTTTATGCTGTTATGACCTGAATAACGTCGCTTTGCTGCTTCTACTGAAGGTTGAGAGGAGAAGAAAAAACACGTGAAGAGTGACGGAAAAGAAAGAAAAGTGCACAGAGGTGCAGCGACACTAAGAAACTCTCTCTCTCTCTCTCTCGACTGTTCAAAGGAGACATTTTCTGAGGTTGTGCACGTTTGTGTGCATGTTTGTGAGCAGCATCTGTATATGAAACAGGAAGTGCTGCTTTTTCACGACTGTAGATGGAAAATAAATGGAATCAAATGACAGATTCAACATTATTGGTGTAATATTTAGTCTGTTTCTACGTGTCGTTGTGTTGTTACTCAGCGCTTATCGTAATTAGCATCTTATTTTCTGGTTATTTTAGGATTATTTTCTTTGAGTGGCTGCGTTACAGAGCATCAGATGAACGCTCGCTGCTGTTTTCTGCTTTGCATGAGAGGAAATGAGAGGAAGGGTGTGAAGGCCAAGCAGAAACTCTGAGGCTGTTCTTCAGGAAGTGAAACACGAGAGGCTGGCAGGTGTGTGTGTGCGTGACACACGTGTCCACTGTGCGTCTGTACATGCTGCAGCAGCATTCAAGCATTCAGCTTCCAAATAGAGCGAGGTAGAAAAAGATTAACAACCAGCAGTACAAGCTGCCTAGTGGAGGTCAAAGTTCAAGTCGCAGCAGCAAAGATATTCTCATCCAAATGCAAGATTCAGCTTTCATGAGAAGCAGCGACATGAGAAAGCATGAGATCTTATCTACACATCAGACACGTTAATAACACACCTCGTTTATCACATGTCATTCAACACACACAGATGTACTCGGTGAGAATTCCTCTGGAAGCTCAGATCTGAATAAAAGCATCACTTCCTGTTTTAACCTCCAGATCTTCTGCTGCGACATTTTGTCCGTGAACCGACTGAGCATAAGAACATTAATCACTTCCTGTCTGTTCTGGTGAAGAGACATACTGGATTACTTGTTGTTGCATTATAACTAGACTAGTCAGTAACTAGTCAGTAACTAGTCTAGTCAGGTCATCCTGGCTGTATCCGTTTCACGATGGCCAAACCAGGATGAGGAGGTGTGGCCAGCTGTAAGTAAATCAGATAAATGCGCGTTGACGGCTTTCATCAACAGACTGCGAGGTCGATCACAGATTTACTGACGCTGAAATGCTGCAAACTTTACAGCAGCAGCATCATGATGAAGCAAAGCTTATAATATGTAAAAAGGAAACACGGCTGCTGCAATGAAACATGAGAAAAAGCGTGGCAGACAGCAGGACACGAAGCAGCGACAGTTAGGAGGAACGGAACTCTACGCAGCGTCCGCTCGGTCAGCGCCGCAGATCTGCTGCAGCAAAACTCCAGGTTTCACGTAGTCGGTACTTCATGAGTTTAAGATACGTGTGTTTTACATTATGTTGTTTTAATATAGGAGGGACACGTGTACTTTCAATGATTTTACAATTTCAGTGAAGCATATTGATTATATTGGTGTTTTTAAAGATACATTCTGCAATGTCAAGTAATCCAGACAACAGCGGCGTTTCGTTTTGTAC
>VXCM01007348.1:978-11700 GCA_014773175.1 Lucifuga dentata | reverse complement strand
GGTGTTTTTAAAGATACATTCTGCAATGTCAAGTAATCCAGACAACAGCGGCGTTTCGTTTTGTACGGGAAATTACACATTTTTTCATATCATACAACAAAACAAACTCATCTTCTGAAATAATTTTGTCCTACAAACGACAAAACAACTGGTCTCTGGCCTTTAGACGACACGTTTTACAGCTAAACTACGTTTAAACACCTGTAGTCTGTTCGTAAAGCTGCTTAGCGACTTAAACGGCATAAATACCCGAAAATATATTTCTAACTAAAACGTCATAATTAGACCATTCAAGGAGTTTATTTTCACAGTCGTACATTTTTCCTTAAAAGTGAGTTAACACGTTAAAGTTATCATGTTACTCAGAACATTTACCATGAAGATTCATCGCAGCCACCAATCTGCAGAATAAATCTCCATGGTAACAGACGTGTCACTGCTGTCATGAAACCGAGTCACGGCTAAATTCAGCCGGAAGACAGGAAAATAATCCGTGACAGCTTTGGTGAAACAGCCGCAGGTGATCGGCGTTCTCACAGTACTTCCTGTTATATTGTTGACATGTAAACAAAGACCTCGTATCTGGTCCAGCATCAGAGGTTAGTGTGTGTGTGTGTGTGTGTGTGTGTGTGTTNCCTCGTATCTGGTCCAGCATCAGAGGTTAGTGTGTGTGTGTGTGTGTGTGTGTGTGTGTTCATGTGTTCCAGATGCAGCAAAGTCTCAGACACACCTGATCTGCCTCCTGACCTTTTCTAAGAATCCATACACAATAACCTGCGCAGGTAAGCGGCTTCGCCCTCTCCATTCTGCCGTGCTGAGGAGGGTGTCTGTTTACAGGGAGCGGTTCTGTTTGACCTTTGACCTCAGCGTGACTTTCTGCCTGAAATCCAGCTCAGAACCTGCAGCCTGAAAATGACATCATATCTGAAGGTATTCTGTAAACAGTAACTCAGATTAGCTTTAGCTGCTCGTCTTCATCGTTATAAAACATCAATAAAATCACATCAAATTTTAAAATCATGTAAACAACACAAGTAAACAACAACATATAAACTCAACAAGTACACATGTAAACAATGCAACAAGTACACAACATGTAAACAACGCAACAAGTAAACAACACAACATGTAAACAACACAAGTACACATGTAAACAATGCAACAAGTACACAACATGTAAGCAATGCAACAAGTAAACAACATGTAAACAAGTAAACAACTCAACAAGTACATGTAAACAGCGCAAGTAAACAACAACATGTAAACAACACAACAAGTACACAACATGTAAACAACACAAGTAAAACCTAAAAAATACTTAAACATGAAAAAATACTGTTAATACATTTACTGAGCTTCAATTTTTACTTCAAATGCATTAGAATGTCATATTACACACACACACACACACACACACACACACACACACAGATAGATGTTTTCCTGGACAAACTGAGGTGAAGCTGCTCTACTTTCTGCAGCCTCCAGAGGCTGTGTGTGTGTGTGTGTGTGTGTGTGTGTTCACTAAACACTGGACCACTTTCCCAGATGAGATTCTCTGCTGTGGATAATCCTGATGAAAATGTCTTTCCTCTCCCTGCTTCACAGACAGAGAGACAGACAGACAGACAGACAGACAGAGACAGGCAGGCAGACAGAGACAGACAGACAGGCAGGCAGACAGACAGACAGGCAGACAGCCAGACAGACAGAGACAGGCAGGCAGACAGAGACAGACAGACAGACAGACAGAGACAGACAGGCAGACAGAGACAGACAGACAGACAGACAGACAGAGACAGACAGACAGGCAGACAGATACAGGCAGACAGACAGACAGGCAGGCAGACAGAGACAGACAGACAGACAGACAGACAGGCAGACAGCCAGACAGACAGAGACAGGCAGGCAGACAGAGACAGACAGACAGAGACAGACAGACAGACAGGCAGACAGACAGAGACAGACAGACAGAGACAGACAGACAGACAGAGACAGACAGTGCATCATTCATGTTGTTCAGATGATCAGGACGCTTTGTCACTGATGAACTGAATCATCCCTCCTCTCCATCCGTCTGTCTCTCCTCTGTCTTCCATCACTCTTTCCTCTGTCGCTGCGTGTCAGAAAAGACGAGAGGAATCTCTAAGCAGCTCCATGTGTCGCCACTCTCTACAACATGCCACATTTAACATGTCTGACAGCCTGAAAACACATTGGAGGAAACTATATATGCGTGTACACGTCTGCGTGCACGTGCACTCCGTGTTCTGGGAAATACTGCAGCCGTGCTATTTTAAGCACGTTTCCAGAGTCATTCTGGGACAGAGTCACGGAGAGGCGATTCACCGTGTGTGTGTGTGTGTGTGTGTGTATGTGTGTGTGTGTGTTGCATGGANCGGAGAGGCGATTCACCGTGTGTGTGTGTGTGTGTGTGTGTATGTGTGTGTGTGTGTTGCATGGACACGACCTTCAATCCAGATTACAGACACACACACCAAAATAACATGAAGGACGGCGCTGGTCGGGCGTCAGCAGGCCGTCACGCCGTCACTTCCTGTTTGCAGTAATTTCACTGTAAATCCTCCATGTTTGTTCTGACCGTCACGGCGGCGGACACACGGGTCATGTTACCGTCCTCCAAACATTCCTCCTCTCTACTCTTCATCGTTTTTCTCTACACGGCAAAACCACAAACATCTGCTGCTGCACACGCTAAACATGCTGAAACCAACAACCACCTTTCTGCATGTCCACCTCTGACCCTGTTTGACTCCGCCCTCCAGCTTACACCCCTCTAAATGTGGCATCATGATATATTCCAGTGCTCCGGCCTCCGCAAACACACAGATCAGGACCATTTTCTGTCCCTGAGAGGTGACCTCAGGAGGGGACACGGCAGGACACAGCGGGACATGGCGGGACACGGCAGTAAGACGACACGGAGACAAGAGAGAGAGATTCAAAGGACGGGCGACTTCTATTTTGATCTGCGTGTTCCTCTGACAAAATCCACCACACAGAGCAGAGTGTGTGTGTGTGTGTGTGTGTGTGTGTGGTGGCGGAGGGGCCTATTTAGAAAAGGTGAGCACTGGGGGAGGAGAGAGGGAGAAAGACGGAGGCGATGCTGGTTCCTCGACAGTTCATCCTTTCTCTGTCAAACAGCAGCCAGAACTCTTCATCCACACAAACCCACACATCATCATCTTCATCATCATCATCTTCATTATCATCTTCGTCTTCATCACGAGTGTGTGTGCGCGTGCATTCAAAGTTCTGATCTGATCGTTCCTCGCGTGACCCAGAAACCAATCAGGTCCTCCGTCTTTAAGGACGTCCCACAGCTCTGATTTCTCTCTGAGGAGGAGGAGCTTCATCAGGAAACACGAGACACTCCTGCAGGAAGTCTGTTACCTGACAGACACGCCCCTTTCCTGTAAGCCTGTTTCTGATTGGACAGATCTGCTACAGCTGATCTGATACACCGACACGCATCTTAGTATGACCTCATCATGAGTTTCATCAAACATGCAAACAGAAAAATAAAATGACTGATTATTGATTACTGATTTAGTCTGATTATCTGATTAAAATGATAAAGATAAAACAACACGCAACAACAAAATCCTCTGACATGTATTAATAAAACATCCCATTAAAGTTCATAACGCTGATAAACTTTATATTGTAACTTCGAGCAGAAAAACACGCTTAGATATGTGATGATCTGTAGATCACAAAGTCAATTGTTCATTTTCATTGTTACAGTAATAATCAATAATCAGTATTTCACTATTTTATTATCTTGTAGAAACTAAAACACAGCAGCTCCAGCTCTGACAGCTGATCAGCTGTGACATCATCAGTAAGCGACGTCACTTCAGATGATGCTTAAATCACCACTCCTCAGCTCCTCTTCCTCGCTGCTTTTCCTCACAACTTCAGTGGGCGGGGCTAAGACACGAGGAAAAGTCGCAAGTGAAGAAACGTGGAAACAAATAAGGAACTTGGAATGCACCGTGTGTGTGTGTATATGTGCATGTGTGCGTGTGTGTGCATATGTGTGCGTTTATGTGTGTGTATATATATGTGTATATGTTTGTAACGAGCAGCACGTTGTCTGTTTTTTTGTCGGCTACAGAAAAACCTCACAGCGCCACAGCCATCATCGCATCAGTCACAGCGTCGTTACAGGTGATGACCAAAGACAAGAAAATAACACAAAGATCCAGACGCCATTTCTACCTCCTGACCACTAACGCTGCATTTGCACGCCACGCACGTGACCCGACTCTGATCTTTTGCTCACATGTGACACATATCAGACACGCTTCCTGAAGATGTAAATGGTAAAAAGCCACATGGAATCCGTTAGATGTGTTAGCGTGTGATAACAGGCTCCTGTTACAGCAGCAAAACTCCAACTCCACACGCTTCTCCTCCTGATTAACCGATGAACATACGTGTCCTGATGGAGAGATGAACGCTCACACAACATATCAGATGTTTCTCTCTGCATGTGAAAGTTTTAACCACTGATCAGATTTTAAATCCTGCTGCTACAGGTCAAAGGTCAAAGCATGTAAATACAGGTATCAGATATGAGCCACATAAAAAGAAAATATAAATACGCTGAAGAATAAATCAGATAAAGACAAAAGATCGGATTTTAGCATCAAGTTGTGTGGCGTCCAGCCTCAGACCGCTGTCCGCCGCCACGTCACGCCATTCACATCACAGACCTGCAAATCAGCCAGACTTCCTGGATTTTATGACACCTGTGACATCATTATCTGATTGGACGGGATGATCGTGGCTTAATTCCGTTTTTGTTTCATCGTTGTTTGTGTCTTTGCGGCTCCGACATTGTTTAAGACGTTTCAGCACAGGAAGTTGCTCTGAATCAACTCTGCCAAGGCTTTTTTCCAGATACGATAAAGTTTTATTAGGGAGTTTTTATCTATCAAAGTTATTGATCACTGACGTGAGATAAATAAGGTTTAAATGTTGTCAGATTTCGTCCTGATGGAATTTACTGTCAGAATGAAACACATCTTCATTTTAGCGTGACGTGTTTTATAAATCAGGGAATATCGTAACGCTTCTCTGCAGGGAAACGCTAAGTGGCTGCATGAAGATATTTACAGACGTGTTCAGTCTGGCACTGTGTTTTATGAATCCCACACATTGTAATATAAATTTGTTCTGATCCAAAATATCTTCATCTGGGTGGAGATACAGGAAATGAAGGTTTGAGCTTAGCGTGTTACTGTAGCGTGTTAGATGAAACGGTGACGTGTACTGTGTATTTGGTTGAGCGTGGAAAGGTTGCTCTCGTTCCTGCAGTACTCAAACGCACCACGATGCTTCTAAAGCTTGAAGAGTTTGTCATCGTGATCTTCATCGGGAAGGAGACGTCCTGACACAGGCTTCAACACCAAGAACTCCGACCTCTGACCCTGAGACCCTACAGATGAAACTCATTTCAGCCACTCGTGTCTGCCAAAGACCTGAAATGACAGCTGGTAAATTCACCATGACGACGCGTGCAGCACATACACACGCAGACACTCAAAGTGCTTCACATACATGTAAAAGCAGTGTTTCCCATGCATCGGCTTTACCTGGGCACCAGGTAAATGAAGACCCGCCCAGGCTTCACGGGACAACCCAGCCTTAAAAAAATAATCTAACTGTGACACTGCTGTCACATCACCGTCTCACGGAGGAACCTGTCCATTTGCTGCAGCACGTGTGACGTGGCGTCCCCTTGGTCCGGTCTCTGGGGTCCTCAGCACCGAGGACCTGATGCTGGATCGTCCTCAGAGAAACGCCTCACATGGCCGTAGCGTCGTATGGCGCTCCCTCACAATGCTGGTCCTCCTCTCATCCGGGCCTCCAGAGCAACTGCTTGTTCCACACAAAGACCAGTGGGACCCAGGATTCTCCGGAGAGACCGAGGAACGAAGACGTCCAGTCCTCGTCTCAGGTCACTGGTCCAGGTCTCACAACCATAGAGTAAGACCAGAGCTACCAGGACCCTAAAGGCTTGGACCTTCATCTTCCTGCAGAGATCAGCAGCACCATACACCCCTGTCCAGAGACCCCATGACCCCACAGGCCCCAGACATCTCTAAACCTCACAGGACAAGCTCCCAGAGACATGGACGTCCCTGCCGAAGTGAATCTCTCAACGAGTTCCACGCTCTCCCTGCATACAGACACGCTGCTGACGGCGGAGAACAGGAAGTCGTTTAAAGTCTGGATCTGAGTCTTGATCCAGGACCTCAGACCTGGACTCTGACTCCTCACTCAGCTTCTAGAGCTCAGACCATCGACTCTGCAAAGGTCAGGTAGACCCAGCCTTAAAAAAACACGACTACGACACTAACTAACCCTAACCCGCCGTCACACACACACACACAGTGAAAAGACATCAAATTAAGGTAACGTAAATGAAACTACGATAGAAAATAGAATCAATGAAACAACATGAACATGAAGGAAAATCTTCACACAGTAAAACAGGAAGTTTAAGTGCAGTGATAGATAAAGAGAGACTGAGGGTGGACTCTCTCTCTCTCTCTCTCCCCCTCCCCTGGGACTCAGGTAAAGCTACAGGCTGCTGCCGNACTCTCTCTCTCTCTCTCTCCCCCTCCCCTGGGACTCAGGTAAAGCTACAGGCTGCTGCCGTCGTGCCTCTGAGCAACTCCTGTTATAATTATCCTGTCTGCCTTCATAACATCCAGACCATCATCATCCTCATTCATGTACCCTCATCTACCTATCAGGGATCAGCTTACTGAAATCCTCATGTAAGCTAACCCAGACCTGATCAATACCTGATCAGTACCTGATCAGTGTGTCAGCGGGGGTTGGATTGTTTTCTCTGACAGGTGTTCCTGGAAAACAGGACTGTGTGGAAATTAAAGGAGCATACCGGTGATTTTGCAGGTTTGAGCATCAAACCTTCTCAGGCTCCTTCCTGCTGCAGAGTCACAGCATTCTCATCATTTCACCACATTTCTAACTGTCAGCAAACTGCTTCCTCATTGGTCAGAATGTTTTGACCGTGACTTTTTCAGAAATATTCTGTTTTTCTTTTTGTTACTTTTACTTCAAATCATCACAACAAACCTACCAACAAAATCCTAAAGGAAACTAAGTGGCAGCCCCNGCCCCCGCCTCGCCCCGCCCCCCTGATGTGCTGTGACACATCTTCATGGAACGCTGTGATGATGTCATCATGAGCTCAGCCAATCATTTCTGTTCCGTAAATCCAGCAGGTGAGTTTGGAGACACACCTTTTCTCTGCTGGTCCGATCCTTTTCTTGCTCCGCCGTTCTGGAATCAGACTTCATCTCACACACACACACACACACACACACACACACCTACCTTTCAGATCAATCAATAATCAATACACCTTCTGCTGGCTGGTTTGATCATGTTGGCACATCGCTCAGAGTTCACGTCAGGCCTGGTCTGGACCAGGTCCTCCAGCTGTTCTGGGTCCAGTTTTAGGATCCGGTTCAGGGAAACCAGGAACCGGAAAGATCAAAAAATCTGCGTCCGTTTTGACTCTGCTCACCATCATCATCCTCAGGCCTCAGGTGCAGCACGCACGCGCACGCACGCACACACAATCCAGCAGCAGCAATCATTACATCCCGCTAAACCTCATCAACGTCACGCGCGCGCGCGCGCACGCCCCCTTCAGCAGCATTGCAGACANAACACACACACACACACACACAGCATCTCTTACCCATCTGTCCGGTGTGTTCCGTCTTTCAGAGGTTCATGCTGGACCGGGAGAACCGGGCTCCGGTCTACTCTAAAGTCGCCGCAGAATCCTTTAAGCCATCCCCGGGCATTGGTGATGCTGCGCGGGGTCTCGGTGCGTTCAGTAACCGGAGGTCTCTCTCTCTCCGTCGGGCTCGTTACGCTACAATCATCCCGCCGTGTTTCCTCCCCGCTCCGGAAGCGCCGTTAACGGGCTCGTACGGTCCCGAAAGGAACCGAGTCCGAGGCTCCGGTGGATCCAGTCGGTGGTGGGATGACACAGCCTCCGACAAACCGAGCGGCAAAGCAGAAACAAAAACGGGCGCTCAGTCGGTGCTCAGAGGGCTCCGCTCCGGTGAACGGTGCGGAGAGGACGGAGACGGAGCGATGGAGGGAACCGGGGGCGGTGGCGGGGGGCGATCGCCGCCGTCTGTCGTCCGATCCGCCGTTTTCCGTCGTGTTTACGAGTCGCACCGTCGCCTCCTCCCTCCGTTTGTGCTGTGATGCGCCTCCTCTCTCCGCCCTCCTCCGATTGCTGCTCCGCACCCAGTGTGACGCTTTTCCGCTCCTACGAAAATAAGACCTCCCCCCCCCCCNAGGAGGCGCAAACGAGAGTGTGTGAGAGAGAGAGAGAGAGAGAGAGTGTGTGTGTGTGTCTGTGTGTGTGTGACGGAAAGCTAGCGGATGGAATGGAAGGAGGAGCCCCGGGAGAGGAGAGCTCCTCCCCGCGCTGCTGTTTGGGGGGGCATCGCGGAGGAGGAGGAGGAGGAGGAGCTCCTCCATGTTTACTATATATAGCATCAATTTCTAAACAACTAAAACATCAGAAATGCATCCAAATCCGATGTGAAAAACGCTCGGAATCTTCCTTTAATCCTCTGGAGGATAAAGTAAGTTTTAAAAAAAAAAAAAAAAATCTCAATTCTATAAAACTGCTGGAAAAATACTAAAAATAAATATTTGTGTGTTTTAAGATGCTGTCAAATCCATCTGTTATGGTCATTTATTATGTTTTTATAACTTTAACAAGAATTTATTGCGATTATTTGTGATTTAATAAGAATTTATTATTGTGATTTTGTTGTGCTGCTGTACAATAAATAATATTTAAAAAATAAAGAAAAAAGTTATGATGTCCTTTATGATGTTTACAAACATTTACGATCAAATTTTAGTGAAAAAATGAATTCAAAATATACATTTTGCAAGATATAAAGCAATCATATGACCCAAAAATTAAATAAAAATAAACCAATAAATAAATACAAAACACTTTAGAAAAAGTCATTCTTCCAAATCACTTTATTTTCCTTTTTAGACAATCAGCGATATTAATTAGCTGATATTAGCTTATCAATGCTACATATCAGCATCAATGTTTTCAGTTTAGATTAAACCTTTGTTTTCTGACTTAGTTGTTTTTCTGACATTTCAGTTTGTATTTTATGAATTCTAATGTTTCTCTGCTCTTGTATTGATATGAGCTGATTTGTGATTTTCTTCCTCTGAAATGTAAATTCAGTGTTTTGTTATATTTTGAAGTGTTTTACTACTGCAGCTTGTGTTCATATCATAAACACTTTTAGAACAGATAAAAGTTCTGTTTTCTAGAGCAAAAGATGCAGAGTAGAAAATATCCATCATGGCTGACCCCTCCCACCCTGGACACAAGTCTTTCAGCGTCTCCTCTGTCTGAGGAATCAGAAGTACTCACCACTTACACAGCTTCTTCCTGCCATAACCCTTATAAACCTTCATAAACCCTTATAAACAAACTCAGACTCTTCCCTCTCTGGACTTCACTTATAATCATACAGGTTATGTTTACACCCACTGCTGCAATATTCTCTACCTGCCTTTTATTTTTGTATTTTCATCTGTACATATTGTTTATACTTATATTAATATTCTTTCTGACTCCACGCACCAAGAGAAATTCCTTGTGTACTTGGCGAATAAAAGAATTCTGATTTCATGCATTCCATCTTCTCATATTTAAGTTCAACCAACTAACTTCCTACGACCATCAAACTTTTAAAGATGATATATAATCATTATAGTATAACATATAACTCAGTGTATTTTACACCTAGGCCTTCATATCCTCCCACAGTTAAACCACCTTCTAATAACCTCAGCATGACACTAGGGTTATAGGCTGCTGTTATTAGACATAACCAGCCCATATTCACAGTGACAGTAAACTTTATGGAGTGAGTAAAGTGCTTTAACACGAGGATCAACACCTATGACAGTTAGAACACACTAACTGCAGAGACATGAATAGGATGTAGCATTATTACGCATTATGACAGGATGCTGACCATATAAACATGGCATAGCCTAAATCAGTGTCATTACCAAAGAAACAAGAACAAACTCACAACAACCATCACATTTCCTCATACGACCAGCAAGTAAGCAAAAATGCTGTAAAACACAAATAACACAATCAGATTCAACAGGCTTCTCCACAGATTCCAGCCACATAAAAATCCATCAGACTTACCAAAGCTGCTCATCATCTGAAGACAAAGTCCATCCTCCTTTCTGTCTTTAGAAAGAGTTTAACCACACGGCTGGACATATTTACAACTTTTCTTTAAAGATCCTTCTAGAAAAAGCCTCTTAATCCATTTCTTCTCCTCCTTCAGCCGTTAAAAAACAACAGGACTAAATAAAAATCTAAACATCTAACTCCTGTCTGACAAGATTCACCTGTCTGCTCGTGTCTGTGTGTGTGTGTGTGTGTGTGTGTGTGTGTGTGTGTTACCTCAGACATGTAGCTGATTCATCTCCTCAGCATCTGGAGTCCAGAGGCAGCAAAGTGCTGAATGGTGCGTTCAGGTGATCCTAACAAGCTCAGTCATTTAACAAGGATCAGGTAACAAGAATCAGGTGTGTCAGGTAAAAAAATGACCTCATCTGCCCCCCCCC
>VXCM01007347.1:47755-86051 GCA_014773175.1 Lucifuga dentata | reverse complement strand
GGAGGCAGGGTGATGATCTGATGATGTTCTGCTGGGAAACCTTGGGTCCTGATTCATGTGATGTTATTTTGACACATAGCACCTAAACATGGCTGCAGACCAAGTCCAGCCTTCATGCAGTGGTATTCCCTGATGTCATGGCCTCTTTCAGCAGGATAACACATCCTGCTACGCTGCTAACCTTGTTCAGGAACAGTTTGAGGAACATGACAAAGAGTTCAAAGTGTTGACTTGGCCTCCAAATTCCCCAGATCTTAGTCCAATTCATTATCTGGGATGTGCTGGAAAATCAAGTCTGATCCATGGAGGCCTCACCTTGCAACTTCCAGAGCCCGGTTGTTCAAAAAATTTAATCCGGATCAGAATGATCCAGATTTGGAAATCCCATGTTTTGCTATCCAGGATCAGATAATCCACCTTACTTTTGTGCTGGTTTTCAAAGCAACATTGGATTGGATCACCCTGATCCAGATTTAAACTTTTCAAGATCACCAAATCTGGATTACCAGAGCTCTAAATGGGAAGGACTACATGTCACAATGCAGCTACTAGCCAACAGCGTAGGTTTGGTTTAACATTGGTAGGGACTTTTTTTTTTTTTTCCCAGATGAGCAACAGGACAATTGTACTGCTCTTGCTGTGTCTTATGTTTTTCTGTCACACAATTTGATTGCTAAAATATCTGCTTTGTTATTTTATATTAAATTTTATGAATAATTCCTCTGTTCATTATTTATGTATTTATAAGTTACTTAAACAAGACTTGTATGGCTTTTTTCTCATTCCTCCTATCGCAGAGATCCCCTAATGGCTCAGACGCTGCAGCCACAATGTTTTTATATGAAACGATGTGATCAGTAAAATAATTCCAAACAGTAGCCATTTAAAAACTTTTTTTTTTTTTTTTTTTTTTACAAATTTTGAACATTTTGTTTCACCACTAAAAAAAATCTAGCACGGCAAGGTAGCACGGCAACAAGACAAAACAATGAAAACCTGATACATGCCAATAACACTTCCATGATGCTGCTCACTGGCGGCATTAAACTGTGACATTCAGCCGACCAAAACACGCTAAATTATGAATAAATTTGCATTCTTACCGACATTGAAGATAAAAGTCCTAAAATAGATTCCATGATAAGTTTTCATCTCCATTTCCATTTCATTTTAGAACGTATACTAAAAGCAACATTTATTTGCAAGCTGTGAGTTGACAAGGATTTTATCCAATACGAAACGTTTAGGATTAAAC
This sequence comes from Lucifuga dentata, assembly GCA_014773175.1. Lineage (NCBI taxonomy): Eukaryota > Metazoa > Chordata > Actinopteri > Ophidiiformes > Bythitidae > Lucifuga > Lucifuga dentata. The sequence goes on along the minus strand of VXCM01007347.1, from coordinate 84,796 downwards.
TGACCAATCACATGCTTCGCAGGTGGATTACTTTGGTTATAACAGCTCACCTGAGCCTGCATCCTCACCTGTCAAACTGCTGCTATCAAGATTTTCCTAAGAAACATCCCCTTCTTTTTCCTATTTCTTTTAAACAGTCATCTAACCAACAACAAAAAAATAAAAACAATTTACATTATTCACAAATATATTGTGGATATTTTGAATACGTGTTTTAAATCATAAAAAAGCTAAATGTCCAATAGTTAAAGAATAGTCAGAGTTTGTCTTCATTTGTGGAGAGTTCAGCTTAAAAGGTATCCCAATCCTACTCAAAAAGTTTTGAACAACACATCCTGAAGGTTTGATCCAGAGCAAAAGCAAGATTGGATTACGTGATCTGATCCGATTTCAGAATCCTTTTTTTCTTCTGAACAACCCATTTTCAAGATTTGATCCTATCCGATAAACTGAAATCCGATCAGATTACTTTTGAACAACCGGGCCCAGAGGACTTAAAGGATCTGCTGCTAATGTCTTGGTGCCACATACCACAGGACACCTTCAGAGATCTGACCTCCATTCAGAACAAGCTGATTTGGTGACACGAGGGGACCTACACGATATTAGGCTGCTGGTTTAAAGTTGTGGCTAATTGGTGTACAGTCACACAGTTTAGAGTCGCACACACACACACACACACACAGATAAACACACAACCTTCATTTTATAATAAACTCTGGAAAGGAAGGCATCAGTCAGGCGTTGGTGTCAGATCATTGGTCACTAATCATCACCAGTGTAGACATTAGTTAGTATTCTCCACAACAACCTAAATATTTGAATTTTGATGATTCAGACAGGAAATCTGAATTTGTGTCATACTCAGGAAATTTCCTTTACAGTTTTACAGACGTGTTAAATAGTTGTGTATTGCATGAATAGGGTGTCACATGATCCTGGATCAGCCGTCCAGCCTGAGTATTAACTTGAACTGACCTGGTCTAAAAGCAGAAGTGGACACTCAAGTGCTGCATGTCAGCACAATTTTTAGGAACTGAAACTTACATAAAAACAGTCTTTCTACTTTTTAAAATTTATCTTTTTACCCACATTTGATTGGAAATTAGTGTACTTTTTCTGTTTGTCTGTTGACTGTAGTTACTAGTTAATAAACAGATTCAGATTTTACATTCAACTTGAGATAAACTCATAAAATATTAACATCACTTTTTTTTGTTTTTTAGTCCTCTTTTCCTTATCTTTTCCCTCTTTCTATTCCTCTTTCATTTCTTTTTCATTCTTGCTTTCTTTCCATAACTTCTATTTACTTCCTACATCTTCCTGTCCTTTCTTTTCCTGTGTTCCTCCCTGTCCTTCTTCAGCTGTACGCTGGATACTTGCAAAACTTTTAACCAGTAATATTTGTTTAAAAGTTTAATTTAGTAAACATTTAATACAGTCCTCTTACTTATGATTGTTTTTCCACTCGACACTCAGTTTGAGTGGAAATATGAACGACACATTTCTTTTTCAACTAAGACTGAATTAATTCTACGAGCAGATCTTAGAAAACGTGACGGCGGCATGCTGGGCCTGACAGGAAGTAGTTGCTTCATTGGTTTACAGATGAAGAGGAGAGAGAGAGAAATGACCAATGAATAACTCCAGAAACAACTGTTGTACAAACTTTCTTTATTCACGCCATTTTGTACTCCAGCTATTCAGAAGTTAACATAAGTGTTAATTCTCTAGTTCCTATTTTGATCTCTCATTCATCTGTACACACTATAAAAAAAAACAAAAAACAGGATTATGCGTTTAGAATCTGAGAGGTTGAAGATCGAACAATGTGAGGGGTTTGTTTGGTTAAGAGTCCATCACCTCCTCCACCCCCACTTTACACTTTTTTTTTTTTTTTTTTTNTTTTTTTTTTTTTTTTTTTGTTAAAAGAACATACTGAACAAGGCATTTGTAGAGAAGGGGCTTGGACATTTGTAAAGCGCTTTGACTGTACAGCTCAAACACAAACAACAGGTCACATACAGGTCAAAGGTCAAAGAGCAACAACATACTGCAACAACACAAACACAATACAATGCCATCCCACAAAAAAACGTACCAGACAAGAAAAAAAGTTTTATCCTCAACATTTTTTTAAGCATTTCATAGAAACAAAAATAGATTGCAAACTTGGAGTAAACAATGTATATGTATGTGTGTGAGAAGTATTAGGTGAAACACATTGGTCTTTAAAGGAGGTATTTTCTTTTTAATTATTTTTTTTACCTTTTAAATATGTTATTTCTGCTACAGCTAATGCAGAAATCAACAGTGCACAATCACATGCACTCTTCATTTGAGGTGGAAAATAAAAGGGTCAAAAGAAGTCTTGTCAAACATAGGCACCAAAGAAAACATGATAAAGCTTTGTCCTTCCCTTCATGCCACAAAGGCGTCACTGCCACAGCCACGTTTCAGACTGATCCTACGGTTTAAATGCAAGGCGATGGAGGGCAGCCATGGTGGGAGGACTTGATAATCCTTATCTAATTTCCAAATGAGCTCCTCATCACAGTGTGTGGCTCTTGCAAGCATAGATACTGTAGGACGTTTGACCTTTGTGTTGCAGTGGGACTGAGTGGACAGCTGCAATAAGCCCAGAATTGGCATAATAAGAGAAAGAAAGAGAGAGAAATCAACCCGTGTGACGTCTGCATGAAACTGCTGAGCTATGACCTTTGACCTAAGATCTGCAGGTTGTGCTCTGGCTTTGCTGGATTGGTGGTTACATTCACAGCTGCAGGAAGTGAGCTGCTGGCATAGTTGATGTCATTTCCTTGTTTTGGCTCTTGGTCAGTCAGCACAGAGCACAAAAACAGCACATTTTGTACTGTTCTAAGTTTTAAAAAGTCACATGAAAGTGCTGCATATGAAGTGATTTAGTTGTCTAAGATGCTGATCTCCTTCACTGGGTTTGAGTCAGAAAACAGTCAGCAACATTTAATGCTTTCCACACATGCACCCTGTATCCGTGTGAGCAGTGAACATGTGAGATTTTATGGCTGCATATCAACAGAGAACGGTGACCTCCTCCCTTCAACCTGAGCCGCTGGAGGACAGAAATGGTAAGATCCTGAAAGTATAGTATAGTATAGTATAGTATGTTTTCTTTGCTTTGTTCATCCTTATTTTAATGGGATATTGAAATAGCTCCCTGACAGGGACCCAAAGAACTACACAAAGCTGATCCAGACAGTCCACAACAATGTGAAAGTTCAATTTAAATGCCTTTCTAAAGAAAGCAAGGGGTGTTTTACAGTGTATGTATATATATATATATATATATATATATATATATATATATATATATATACACATATGCACACACACACACACACATACAGATATATCTTTACTATCATATAAGTTATAATCTATCATAAGTTATCATATCCTTATCACATAGGCACAGCCTCTCTCCTCAGCAGTTTCAAAGAGCTTACTAGGACAGTTGTTTAGCGGCTGTAACGGGGTCGTGGCTGTGATGAAGTGCAGCCTTTGCAGCTTGGAGATATCTGTATCAACTAGAGAATAAGTCATGACAAGACGGAGCCAGAGACAGAAAGATGACTGTATGAAGAGCAGAAAAGAGGGATTAACTGGATGCAAACCTTTCTTTTTACAGTTAAGTCATTTTGGGATTAAAGTTACAAGGCTGCTGGTGATTTTAAGAATGAAGGTTGTTGTCCTTGTTGAGGAAAACCACAGTTGTTATTAAGTTGAACTTTAGTTGTTGCTAATGTCCCAGAGAATGATAATGCTAATGAATACACATCCTGTACAGTCTCAGCAAAGCCAGCCAGGCTTCCTTAACCCAATACTCTGATATTTACCTGCATCCCCCCACTCACATGGCTTCAAAAGAGGAATCCTTGGCCCTGGTCTTTCTGGGAAAACCCCAGTTGGCCCTACTATTTTGAGTGTCTTGTACATAAAACTGAATTCAGAATAGTCAGCCATCTTTTTTATTTAACATAGCAGCAATATCCACTTACTTTCTTCAAATATTAGAACAGCTTTCAGCTTTTGTCTGTGTTAAATCCTAGAGATATGTACAAGGCTTAAGGTGTCATTTCTGCACCTGTTGACCATTTCTACACAATCACCAATACTTCATCAAAAGAAGGACTTGTAACAGTGGAAGTATGTGGATATGTCACATCAAACTGTATTTATTACCAGAGTATCGAGTTTCTTCAAGGATACCCAATGCAATGCCCAACAAGGCCTGTAGCAATTGATTATGTAATTTTCATTTTCATGGAAGTGTATATCTTATACATTTAATGTAATTTTATTATTAGTCTAGTTCTAAGATTGGTACCTTTTGAAATACAAAGTTTGTACTGTAGAAATGGAATACAGCATACAGAATATTTCTTTATGCTGCTTTAAAAATACGCTTTCTAATTTTGATGTAACAATGTCCACTAAATCCCCAAATTAACTTCCACCTCACTGTTGAAGTTTTGAACGTTAACACAGTTCACAGATGAGTTTCATCCTCATCAACAGGGAGCTTTGAGGTAACATGGAGCTTTGCCTTCAACAAAATCAGTAAACATAGCTTGAACTTGCCTGGATGCATCATAAAAGTACATACAATGTACATGTAAAAGTACATCATACATAGATCTAATTTTGATCCATTTATGGCTTCTATCAGAACATTTTGACCATTATTACGTTATATGATATTACATTACCAGTTGCTTTAAGGACCTAACGGGGTTTGCTGAAAATAAAATCTTTCTGTCAAACAGTTCCTGTATCTTGACAAATCAGCTGATTTGGATTTCCCTCCCAGCACACACATTTTGCTGCCAGCTCTCAATTTATTTCCAGCAGTTTTTCTGTGTGTGCATCAAAATGGACAACAAGCAACACCCAGCGATGGGTTGGCACAGGATTTCAGCCAGAGTCTGCAGGTTTTCATTCCACACTGACATGACAGCAGCTGATTGAACTGACCATCATTTTTAAAGAGAGGAAGAAATGATCAGCTGTTGGATTTTCTGAAAGCCTGTGGACTCTTTCATCTCAGCGGTGCTGGCTGGTAACGACTTTATTTACTTTAGCAAATCACTCAGGACGGTCTAGCAAATGATGATAAGCTTGACTTGCATCAGAGCAACATGGCACAGAACAATTAGATCCAGGCAATCTGAGGATATTTACATCCAACAACAGCTCGCACCTCAGTCAGAAAGTGAGGTGGACATCTAAGTAGCAGCACGTCAATACATGATCTACAAAGAAAACAATGACAGACAGAGTCAACCATGTCCAAACTGCCACACAGGTAAACGTCTTACATCTTGCACAGATCAGTGCACTTACTGCTACAATCAACAGAATCTGTAAAATTTGGAGCAAATCACTCCCAAGCTGATCTGATTTACTGTATGTCTCAGTTATTCATTTTTAACCTGTTTATTTAAAATGTGTCTATTTATGCACTTAGATTTATTTTAAGGTGTGGTAAAAGTTAACTGCTTTTGGTAGAGCTTCAACAAACACAAGCAAATCCAAAAATGAGACAAAGCAAAAACTGTGTGTATAGTTTACATGTGTGGCAATGTTGGCAAAGTGACGCACACTTGATTGTAACAAAGTGTTAAATCAGGTGCTACATACACTATTATACTATTTATGTCCTCTAGATACAACTGTTACATTTTGTGTGTGCATATATATTATATGTGTATGTGTACACACACACACACACACACACACACACACACACACACACACACACACACACACACACACAATGAATTCTGACTCTTACACATTGGTCCCTTAAGGCTTGCTTTCTAAGCTGAAATAGCAAAACTGTCCATGTTACACATATTCTGTTTTTTTCATATTTTGTTTTTCTGAAATGTACATTCTAATAGAAAAAGGCATTGCCACAAAAACCTGTAAAACCTATGGCTTAGTAAATATCCATTTGCTATATTTAAATGAATGTACCTCACTGTTTTTTTTTGTTTTCGGTTTTTTTTTTATCCTACAGAAGAAAAAGCTTAAAAAGTGGNACCTCACTGTTTTTTTTTGTTTTCGGTTTTTTTTTTATCCTACAGAAGAAAAAGCTTAAAAAGTGGTTGTGTGCGCTGCTGCACATGGCACACGTCAGAGAAGAACAAAGTCAGCAATCCAGACATTAAGAGGACAGTGTCATAATGCTTACACGTCTCTTTGCAAAAGCCGCTTTGACATTTTCAGCGATGTTTTACAATTAAAGTTAGTTTAGTTTATTTCCTGGAGTTCAGTTTCCAGATTCAGTGCCTGGCAGAAGAAGCCGTATAATGAGTTGCTGGATGGTGTTGGATGCTAAAGTGGGGGGTTGGGGGGGGGCACCAGAGAGTCGGCTGGGTTGTGGGTGCTGTGACATGCAGTAGGTTTCTTCTTGCTTTCTATACATACTTACTATACATACATACATGCTTTTCTTGAGTGTGCATAGTGTGAGCTGATGATGCTCGTCGGCTTCTCTGACACACGAAGCTTCAGACGCAAGAACAAACACTCACAGCAGCCGACGTGAGAGGATTCCGGTTTTAAAGCAGTGGCACTTTCTGGTAACAGCTGGCTTGGAAGGCATGATGGCAGCTGATTGTTGTTGATGTTCTTTTTCTTGCTGTTGTGGTAGCAGAGCAGTGTATAGAAAATAGATGCATTTTTCTACTGTATATTGCATATGCTGCAGCATGTTCACCAAAAAAATGAATGAGGTCATTGTGTCCAGTTTAGGCTTGCAAACAAAAAACAAAAAGAAAACAAAAAAAAAAAANNCCCCCCCCCAAAAAAAATACAAACTGAAAAATAAATTAAACTGACCTAACTCCTTGACAAGAAGGGAGAAGAAGGGATACAACCATACCAAAATGAAAAAAGAGAGGAGAGAGACTGTCCACAACTCCACCAGAGCAGAAACAGATGAAGTCAACATTTACAAACTGTCTCATCCATTTTCTCTTTGGCTCTCCTTTATATCCCACAATGCAACAGCTACTGAACAGCACAATACATCTGATCTGATCTGAAAAGTAGGGAAGCAACAAACGTGATGAATAAAAAAACCTCCAAATGAAAAACAGATTTTCATTTTTAAAGTATCTTCGCTGTCTGATGGTTGTTTTAGCGACTGATCCACTGTTAAGAATTACTTCCTGTAGTGTATGGAACACAATGCAATACAGGAATACACACATTATTCTGCCTCCCTGTTTTTCCAGCAGGACAACAGCTCCCTCTGAAAAAATGTGTGAGAATTTACATATATGCCCATATTTGTTCTTGGTAATGGCATTGAAGGGAAAATCTTTTTTCAGAGAAAACATGTCATTTCGCCTGGTTGACATTTTTAGGTTAAAACCAAATAAGAAACAGGACAGCACTGGACGAGCTGACACAGCTGGCCATCAGCAGCGCTCTGGAGTCACACACGTTACCTCATGCACTGAGCACCTAATATACCAGAACAAAATATGTCTACCATTATATTTTAACAATGTATATGTGCAAGCCTTTGAAAAGATATGAAAATACTTTGCTCTTCACATAGTTTTAGAGAGATGTTAACAACATGTAGTTTCTACAAATGTTACTGCAGATATCACATAAATATATAGACAAATCATCAGTAAAGCTCAGGGTTTTATATAGCCTAGAAAATGTGAAAAATTAACTGAATGGATGAAATTATACATCAGACTGAAATGATCCTGCTGAGACATCGGAAAAGGTTTTGAACTCCAGAGCGCTGCCGATGGCCAGTCGCAGTACTGCAGGAACAAGATGATCTGCTCAATCTATTAATTTAGTATAAGACAAAGTCAGCCTGAGTAAACATAAAATAGTTTTTAAATTATCATTTCATTTATTGAAGGAAAAAATCTCTCCAACACCTTTATCACCATGTTAAAAAGTAATAACCTCCTAAAGTTAATAACTGGCTGTGTCACATTTAGCAGCAATAACAGCAACAAACTCTTCTGATAACTGGAGATAAAATCTTTCTCATCATGTGGAAGAATTTAGTTTCTCTCTTCTTTGCTGCTTTAATTCAGACACATTGGAGGTTTTCCAGCCTGTTTAAGGTCCTGCAGCATCTCAACGGGCTTCAAGTCAGGACTTGGACTAGAAATCCAAAACCTTCATGTAGTTTTTGTGACTTGCTCTTTGGTTTGATCGTTGTCTTGCTGCAGAAGTTTCACATCAGACTGATGACAGATTTTCTCCTTCAGGATTTTCTGGTAGAAACAGAATTCATGGTTCCATCAATTATGACGAGTGGCTGAAGCAGCAAAGCAATCCTCCACTATGCAACCACCTCCACGTCTGACTGTTGCTATGACAGTCTTATTGTAGAACGCTGCGTTAGCTTTGATGGAATGAGTCCATGTCTTCCACTCATCATCCACAGGACATGATCCCAGAAGGTCTGAGGGTCATCAGGGTTTTTGGTAAATGTGAGTCGAGTCTTTTTGTTCCTCTTGGTTGGTCATGGTTTTCAGTTTGCAACTCTCCATGGATTCATTTTAGCCCCGCCTCTCTCTTTAGCCCGACCTCTTTCTGATGGTGGCATCATGAATGCTGAATCTTTTTTTAGCGAGGCCTGCAGCTCCTTAGATGTTCTTCTGAGTTCTTTGTGACTTCCTGGATAAATCGTCGATGCTCTTGGAGAAGTTTTGGTCGTTGGGCCTCCTGGGAAGATTCATGGCTGTTCCGTGTTTTGTCCGTGTGGAGATAACGACTCTCTCTCTGTGGTTTGCTGGAGTCCCAGAGCCTCAGAAATGAGTCTGAACCTTTCAGACTGATCAATTTCAGTTTCTTCAGGAGTTTCTTTGGTCTGGGCATCAGGTGGAGCTTGTTGAGAACATCTAGCTGCTTCACGTTGCTGCAAAGCTTCTATTTAATGATGTTTAGATTCAACAGGCTGCAGGAATCNTAGCTGCTTCACGTTGCTGCAAAGCTTCTATTTAATGATGTTTAGATTCAACAGGCTGCAGGAATCAGCTTGCTGTCTAGTCTAGTTCAACCAATTGTCTATTCAATTATCTATTAATTTGGTTTGTTGATTGAGTAACTAAGGGAGTAATTACTTTGTCACATGGTGAAATCGATGTTGGAGATTTTTTTCCTTCAAAAAATGTGTTTTATGTTTACTCAGGCTGTCTTTATGTTATATTAAATTTTGTTTGATGATATGGCACAATTACATGTGACATGAGAAAAGAGAAGAGATCAGGAGGAGGGAAATACTTTTTCAGGGCTCTGTAACTGAGGAAACCTGGCTGATGTACATAGTTTGTCAGCAAATGGGCTTAAATGACGCATAGTAGATAGTAAACTGTTGTCAGAAATAAGCATATCCTATTAGTATTTTTAGCTTAACACCAATATCACTAATCACTAATAATAACGATTCTGAATTTGTACCATTTTGTTGTTTTCGCCATCTCAGTGAGAACCTGAACAGTGTTATACTGGTTTTACTGGGTGTGTCTGCAAAAATCAAGTATTCCTTTGAAAGCTCAAGGAAGATGTATTTTCACTTTTTTTTTTATGCTGTCACATGCCCCCATCTTTTAGCTGCTTCATGTTGCTTCAGCTGCATGCGGCTGCATAATTATTGTTGTTGTTTTGCACAGTTATTGAACAGCTCTATCAGCACAATAAAACACATACATGTGAACATGCAGAACACATACACCAATTATTAACTTGGATGAGATGAGAATTTGTCACTAAAGCTGCAACATGATGCAAAAACACCTTTTGTCTCTTGGGGGTCTGCCTGTGTGCTGTAATACCAGTAATACCAGTATTTCTTGATTTCTTGAGCATCTTCTTCTTCTTTTTTTTTTAATATAGTAACAATAATGTGAACATGAATGTGTTCATAATCAGGGTCCAAATTAAGGCTGTATGCTTAGTTTGCGTCACAGTAATGCAAAACTGTAAAGGCATTAAAACACAAGGCCACATTAAGGTTGCAGGGGTAGGACAGATAACAGGTAATTTAATAGATTATTCAAAAATGAAAATTGGTGCAGCCCTACTGAAGAGAAGCTTAATCCTCTCACCTGAAGAATGAAATGCTGTTTCATAACTGAGGCAATAACAATGAAGATGTCAGGAGATGAGGTCTAAATGCTGCGAGGTTAGAAGCCTCCCAGGTAAATCCTTCATCTTCATTTGCATCACATGATGAGGTTTCAGCTCTGACTGCTTCATGTGCAACATGCAGTGGAGATGCACACTGGCTGCCCTTTCAGAGTTGTGGCTGATGTAGCAGAGGAAGCTTGAAGATAATGGTGCTGGAGGAATTTCATTTTCACACTTCTTTTACTTCTCTGGAGCTGCCTGGAGGAACAGCGCTCCTCGTGTGATCCATCCATCCATTTATCATCCATTCATCCTGCCATCTTCTGACACTTATGTCAGCCCATTATAACAAAATCACATAAATGATTCCTCGGTTTTCTTGATGAACAAAAGTGGAAAGTTAAAAGAAGAATGGAAGAGAGTGTGTGTGTGTGTGTGTGTGTGTGGGGAGGAAGGTATGCATTTCCCATTTCCCTTCAAACCAAAGAGGAGGAACAGGTGAAAAATAATAAAGATAACAATACGTAATGCTAATGCCAGTCAGGGGTATGTGAGTGTGTGTGTGTGTCTACATCTTGATGCCCTCCTGTTGGCTGAGCTGAGACAGGGTTTTCTTGATTCGCAGTGCTGTGAGGCGGGCGGCACCATTGGCATACCAACACTCCCTCATTATCTTCGCCATCACCCGTAAGGCCTGTGGAGAGGACAGAGCAAACAACATGAGTTACAACAAAATATCTCACATTTGGAGAAAAATACTTGTGTACTGCTTACATCTTACAAAGACTGATTTGGATTGTTAGGTGGTTAGTTGTGTCTTTTGGCTTTTTTCCCTACAGATGCCATTCAGGTTTATGTATTTTTAAAGTGTGGCAATCAAATGTGCCAATGTGTGAAACTGCTCAGATATACTGGCATGACTTTTGTTTTAGCAGCACTCTCCCAATGTACACAACTGCAAAGAAAGCTGAGATAAACTGTTTCAACACCTTACATGTTTCTCTTTTCAACTGTTTCTGTTGTGCCTCCATATCTAAAGATATATAGTCTGTCGACTTTGTCTCTTAAAGTAATGGCCTGTTGATGATGCAGAGTTTATGGGATCATGAAAGAAACAACTGTGAATGCTCAAACTGGAATCTGGTGACAGTAAAAGTACAGTTAGAAGATGTTGATTATGGGTCACTGTGGTGGACACATCCTGCCAACTCCTGCACGTTCTGTAGTAATTACCTGGTAAGTAGATGGATTTGTCTCTCATGTTTTGTGTTTTTTTTTTTGGTATTGTACATTTAAGGAAGAATCTAAAATTACAATGAATAAATAAAGCTCATCGTTCAGCCAAAACGCAAAGCTAACACACTAGTACTTCAAAATAGTGACAGCAATGAAGGTCGTGACCCTTGTCCTCCATGGTTAAGCTCATTGAGGCCTTCTGCGATGAGACACATGGCTCCATGAACATTACATTCTCGTTTGGATGCTTCTGGTTCTCATCTCACAGAGGTTTAAAATATCTGCAGGACATCGACATTCATCAAAGGTCAAAGGTCAGTCTGTAGAAGTTGTCACAAATACAAGGACCTGGGCACTATATACTGTACTTGATGATAAATGATCCTTTGAGGCTGTTAGAGGGAAAGCTCTCCAGCGTTTGTATTTGTTAAGGAAACTTGGCAGCTTTAATGTGGACATGTCTTTTATGAAAATGTTTTATTGAATCTGCTTTAACTTTCTCTCTGATCTGCTGGTACCTGAACTTAAAGAACAGCTGTAAACAGGGGAATATTGTTAAAATATGTAATAAGTTAGATGGCGCTGATCTTACTAACCTCTCAACTCGATGTGCCTAGGAAAGCCCAACTAGTCCACTCTGACCCAAGTCACCCTTTATATGCAGACTTCCAGCTGTTTCCATCTGGTCCAAGATACAGATTTCCTCTGTGTCAGACTAATCGATACCTGGTGCTGGCTTTATTAATGAATCATTGTAGGGAGTTTGGTCTGATGCTGTTGTTGTTTTTCTCCCGTCAGTGTTATTTTCTTGTTTATGCTGCTGCTGCAAAACAAATTGTCTCTCAAGGACAATAATAATAAAGTTCTCCTTTTTAAAAGAGATTGGGTTGGCCAGTAATTTTTATTAGTCTTCTTTAACTTCAAGAAGTAGAGGGCATAGACTTAGCTGTGGGTGGGCCTTGGAAATCGTGGGCCAAAGCCCAATTGGACTTTAGGCTTACCATATTACAAGGCTTGTAACACACATGGTGTATTAATCCAATGGTTTTCACTTTCCTTATTTGTTGTGTCCTGCATTATTTTATTTTTACATTCAGTTTCAAACACCAGAACCATTCTGCTCTTATTGTTTTACCTGCAATTTTCTGTCTTCATATTTTCCTTTACTGCATCAAACTCATTACATCTTATGCTTTTTCCTGAACATTTACAAGTCAAGTCTTTTAGTTTAATTACAACTCTGCCTGACCTTGTTCTGTTTGCTGCTGGTGTGGGGTTACTTGGTGTATGTGTTTTGAAGACTGAACAGTTTCTGTTACATCCAATGTACAGTCTGGGGTAGGGTCAAGTACATTCGGAGTTTCAGTCTCTTTTTTCATTCTCCAGCACTGGGATAAGATGACGTCTGTTGCACCTGATGGTGCTGCTAGGTCCTTCCACTCCTTCCACTACATATGAGCAAGGAGTAGAATGGGTTGACACCATGAGTCCCTGAAGTCTGTCTGTAATCCAGATTGCTTGTCCTGGACTCAGCTGGTTAAGACACCTTACACAATATCTCCTGTTAAAAGTTGCTATATCCTTTTCCTTCCTCTCCCTTTCTTTACTGATGACCACACCTGGGTCTGGCATTGCAGGGAAAAGAAGAGAAGGATTTCGAGTTACAGTTGTGCGAAGTCTCCGGCTCACCAGAAGCAAAGCTAAGTCAAACTGTAGCCATTAGCAATGGGTGCTGCTCTATATCCAAGAGCAACGTATGGGTTGTCAGGCTTTTTTTTAACACCTTTCACAGTTTAAACATGACGTTCAGCTTCCCCATTGCTTTGAGGAAATCCAGGGCTACTAGTGACATGTTTGAACCAATAGGCTGCAGCAAAATCTGAAACCTGACTGAGGCCCGTTGTCAGTGACAGGAAGTTCTGGGACCTATGGTATGCAAATATTGATTTTAGCTGCACAACAACATCCTCAGCTCTTGTGGGAGTCAACCTGGCTATCTCTACATATCTAGAGAAGTAGTCCTCCACAAGTCGTCCTCAGTGTGAACATATCAGCACCAAGGTAACTTACTGGGCATTAGTGGTTGTACTGGATTAGGCTGCTCTTGAATACAGATCTGACAGTTAAGGATGAGATCACTCAGCTGCAGTGGTGGGCTGTGTATTTTACACTTACGCCTTCAGAGCTATCCTCCCGCAATTAAACCACCTTCTAATAACCTCATCATGACACCAGGGCTATAGGCTATTGTTATTCAATGTAACCAGCCCATATTCACAGTGACAGAACCCTCATTGAGTGGAATAGAGTGATTTAACATGAGAATCAACACCTATGACAGTTACAACACACTAACTGCAGACATGAATAGGATGTAGCATTATAGCACATTATGCATCACATATAAACATGGCATAGCCTAAATCAGTGTCATTACCAAAGAAACAAGAACAAACTCACAACCATCACATTTACTCATACGACCAGCAAGTAATCAAAAACGCTGTAAAACACAAATAACACAATCAGATTCAACAGGCTTCTCCACAGATTCCAGCCACATAAAAATCCATCAAACTTACCAAAGCTGCTCATCATCTGAAGACAAAGTCCATCCTCCTTTCTGTCTTTAGAAAGAGTTTAACGACACGGCTGTACATTATCGGTGTGTTTCAGTTCCAAAATGTGAAAAAAGCATTGCCAGTTAATGCATTTCTTCTCCTCCTTCAGCCATTGTGCGTTAAAAAACAACAGGACTAAGTAAAAATCTAAACAAAAAATCTGAAGCACTACATCTAAAAATCTAAATGTCACGAAAGAAAGTTTAAAGAAACATTAATGCTATGTTACGTGTTAGCTAGGTTTACTTGAGTTAGCTAAGCTAAACGGCCCTCTTCTTCTTCTGATGAATTTCTGGCAGGCTGTTTAGCTGTTAGCATAATGCTGTACTCTGATGATGTAGGTCAAGGCCAGCTAGAAGGCCCTGATGTGTAAAAGAATATGCCCAACATGGCAAACTCGAAATTTGATTGGTTAAAATACATGACAATCAACAACATTGTCCCATTTGATTGAATAGCAGAGGGGATTCACTGGAGATTCTGAAGGCCTCAGGCTAGATTTTTCTACCCAGAGACAGCACAGGTGGAAAATCTGATTGAATAAAAGCTTTAATTTCTATGAGCTGTGCTGGAAGCAGTGAAACTGAGGGAGAGAGTACCATAGCAATGAAATGACGTTAATAACAAAACTGATGGGAATGAACTTTNAAACTGAGGGAGAGAGTACCATAGCAATGAAATGACGTTAATAACAAAACTGATGGGAATGAACTTTAAAAATATATATATATATAGCATTAATTAAAATATATGTTAAATTATAAAAACATAATTTGATGATTCTGACAATCTCTAGGCCAGCAGAGAAGGCTTTGCTACCCACCACTGCTCAGCTGTCTGTTTATACCTGACCACCAAACTCATTTTCTTGCACCCTCGTTGCATCTTACTCATCCTTGGTGACCTTAATGCAGTTTGTTGAGGATCTTATTTCTCATAACTGAGGGAATCATTAATCTTGCACCCTTGAGTAGCAAACCGTCATGAACACTAAAAATCGCTCTATCTAGCCAGAACATTTTGATTTCTTCCTTTAGCTGGTTATGGTCTGGCCATAGCCTCATAACTGTGTCTTACCTATTTTAAGTAGCTCTCTCAGCTCATTCAAGTAATCTGTACTTACATTGTTCACTATTGTGTACATATATATATATATATATATATATATAGGTATCTTCAATGAGACTTCTGTCTGTGTGCAAAGGGTTTTGTGTTTGATCCACTGGAGCTCAAGAGAATGTGTCAGCTGTTACCTGGCACATGTGCTGTAGAGCAGCTGTAAAGCATGAGTCTGAGGTGGAACCTCTGAATCCTGAGTGGTAGCTCAGTCAATGCCTGGGTTCCCAGTAGGCTCACAAGAGGTTTATGGTCCATCTCTAGATAAAAGTGTCAACTGATAAGGAAATTCTGGAAGCTTTCACATCCCCAGAGCCTCTTTTTCTATTTGTGCATAGCGCTGCTTTGTCTCTGTGAGAGATGGCCTCTGCTACTCCCTCTCCATTTGTAGTACTGCACCAAGTGCAAATGATGCATCAGCTGACAATTTTAACTCTTTATCTGGATCATAAAGGGTACTGGAGGAGAAGAAAGTTCATCTTTTAGCTGATCGAAGGCTTTTTGTTGCGGGCTGCCCCAAATCCATAGGCTCTTTCTTGAAAGCAAGTCTTTCAAAGAGTTGTCTTTCTCTGCCATGATTAGGAATGATTTTTCCCAACTGTTTAGCATCCCAAAAAACTGAAGTTCACTGATGTTTGATGGTGCCTGCACCTGTTCGGATGGATCTTACTTTTTCTGAGTCTGGTTTTACGCCTTCCGCTGATAGGACTTGCCTAAAAACTGGACCTCATTCCTGCTTATCACATACTTGTCCGTGCTTACTGTGATGCATTCTTTCTTAAGTCTTTCCAGTACTGTGTGGAGTCTCGAGTCATGCTGGGAATGATCTACTCCCCATATAAGGGTTTCGTCTTTAAAGCATAAAGCTCCCTGCAGCCCTCTCAGAACCTCCGACATCCTTCGTTGGAAGTGTTGTAGTGTGGACACAATCCTGAAGGGTTTACTGAAGTAGTAGCGACCAAATGGAGTTATGAATGTTGTGTATTTGGCTGATTCAGGTGACAATGGATCTGCCAAAATCCTTTGTTTGCATCTAACTTGCTAAAGATCTTGGCTGTCTGTCTGCTCCACAGATGACAAAATGTATTGTTCTCGGCAGGCTGCTTCATTTAGGCATGTCAGGTCTACACATGAGAACTGAATCTGTTTTAGTTGGTACCATGCTGGTGCACCATTCATTGGTGCACCAGCATTCCACTTTTGTGTTTACCCTTTGATGTTCCATATGTTCTAGCTCCTCTTCAGTTTTCCCTAACTGAGGTATTGGGAGTCTTCTGGGTCTAGTGAGGGCAAAAGGAGTAACATCTGGGCATGACTTAATGGAATATGTCTGCTGTAGCAAATGTAGTCCCTGACATAGCTTTGGAGAGGGTTTTTCTAGGGTGTTATCAACACTATCTGGCCTGGATATCAGTTTGAGTTTTACACTGGCAGACCTGCTCAGCAGAGGTGTGTGTAAGTCTTTGACAACATACACAGTCTCTTCAATTCCACATTCCCCCTTACATAAAGATTCTTGATATCTGCCTAGTACATGGAGTGGAATGCCTCCTGGTCCAAGCAATGGTTTTTCTGATTCAACAAGCATGCACTGTCCCTGAGCATTGTCTCTGTATATGTGTTCTGAAGTAACTGTGACATCAACGCCTGTGTCAATTTTAAATGTCACCTGATGGACAGGTGTTTAAACCAGAGTCTTCCCTGTGAAAAAATGGTGTGCACTTATCTTGTATTTCTAGAGTATGTACTGCCTTTGTTGACAAAACAGACTGTTCAGTGTCCCTTTTCCATGGTTTCTTTACATTTGTTTTCACTGTGACAGCATCAATGTCACTATGTTTAGTTTCTCCTCTCAAACTCTGTTGCTTTTTATCACCTCTGACTGTCTTGCCATATTAAGCTTTTCCAGTGTGAGATCTCTATACAACTGCATTTCTGATAATGCCGTGTCTTTCAGACCCACTGATCAACTCGTTGTGGATGTTCCTGCAGTTTTTCAGCAGTGGCAAAAGAATCTACAGACTCACCAGCCTGTTGTGTTATCTGATTAAATCTGGCCCTTTCACACAGTATATGACATTTTTCCTGGGAACAAAGTATTTGTCAAATATAACTTTTCCATTGCTGCACTGTTGTCTGTCAGAGTCTGTTAAGGCTTGCCCACAAAGAATGTTGTCTACTTTGTCTCCCTTTGTCTCCTATTAGCAAGTTTATCTGATTAGCCTCAGAACTAAGATGTTGGTTGCTGGCCATATAGAACTGCTGAAACCTATGGATCCACCTTTCCCTCTATGGGGGCTTTGAGAAGTCGAATGTCTCCGGTAGTTGAATCGTGAAGGTTGCATTGAAGGTAACATCAGGCTGGAGCATCCACGTAGCCAAAGAGCTTTCACTGCTGTCTTCCATGCTGTCGCCGTGCTACTGCTAATGTTAACTGTCGCTAAATACTTTTGGCCTACCTTTTATTAACCTTGCTCTCTCTCTCTCTCTCTCTCTCTCTCCGCTGCTGATCCTATTCTGACACCATGTCACATTAATAATGGGTTTGCTTTGGCAGTATGTTTCAACGTCAACACTTCACACTTGCAGATAGTGACGTACACAACTGTCTTTTGTTTGGTTCAACTCAACAAGCCAGAAACTGGATCCCATTTCCTGTACATTTCCAGACACAGTACCCCCTTCAGCCTTACAGCTGCATAGGCATTTGTAACATCCAAATCACTTGACAGCACATGACACAGATGTGAAAGCCTGTAGCAAAAAATGCATTTGACAGCTGTGTGGATTACTGCTGTTCATAATTTGTTATTTCTGATGTTTTAATTGTCTCTTGTGAGACATATTGTCCTCCACGAGAGAGAGAGAGAGAGAGAGAGAGAGAGAGAGAGAGAGAGAGAGAGAGAGAATACTGTGCTTTATGCTCTACTAATGTGGAAGCTGGAGTTATTAGTTGAAGAACAAAGGTTTTATATAAAAACCATTCAATGATCTCAAACAAAGTGTTCATAATTTCCATTATGCGAGGAGGAAATATTTTCACTTCAAATTTTTTATACTTTTCATTAAAATTTTAATCAGAAAAATGAAGGTAATGTGCAGCTGGACTGTGAGGGAAGTAAAATATTTTCTTTTTAAATACTGAGTGAAGTGTGCATATCTCCTTTCACATTATTCTACTACGTCAGAAGTATACAGGTATGTTGTAGTCAAACTGTGTACAACAGTAAAATACAATGATATAATTAGATTGAAATCAGCATAAAGCACAGTAATCTTACTCCGAGTAAGATTAACTCAGATTATGCAACTGTAAATGCTTTTATTCAGTTTTATTCAGGCATGTAAACATTCTCATCAGGGTAAAGCATCTTCCCATGCAGACTCTCCTCATACTTGAAATTTGTCATGTGCATTGGGGCGAACCACAGAATTCTATTACTTATGTCTGTGTATGCATCTTATTTGCATTACTGGGTTAATCAGAGTACATACAAATAATCGGAGTACTTGCCCCTATGGACTATATGAATGAGTTGACGTGAATCTCTTTGGCTGGATTTACACCACGCACATGTGACTGTGACGGGTGCAGGACACCCATACACAGTAACCATGCCGGCATGATGGCCGACATGCCATGTCATGGTTTGGACAATGCATTTACAGCACACAGAATTAAAAACGGACAGTAATAAAAGGAAACACACGGACATTTCTTCTGCATGTAATTTATTTTCATTGTCAGGCCAAGCACGCAGGCTGGATCAATGACTGTAAAAGCTGCATGGAGAAATGTTTGTAACTTACTCATATGCTGTGTTCCAAGTTCTTATTTCGTTTCCATGTTTCCCTCACTTGCATCTTTTCCTTATGTATTAGCCCCGCCCACTGAAGACGCGAGGAAAAGATGCGATGAAAAGAAGCGAGGACAGAGGAGCTGAGGAACGACGATTTAAGAGAAATGAAACATCCTCGCTCCTNTGAAAAGAAGCGAGGACAGAGGAGCTGAGGAACGACGATTTAAGAGAAATGAAACATCCTCGCTCCTGAAGCATCATCTGAAGCGACATGACGTCACACAGGCTGATCAGCTTGGAGCTGCTGTGTTTTAGTTTCTACAAGATAATAAAATAATGAAATATTCTCCTCTGATTATTACTGTAACAATTAATATGAACAGTTTGACAAACGTCCAGAACAATGTGACAATATAATCTGGCGATATAAGAGCGTTTTATTGTTTTATGTTTCTTTATCATTCAGAGCTGCATTAAACACACATCCAGTCATTTTAATCAGATGATCAATCAGACAAAATTAAACATTAATAATCAGAATCATCTTACACCTGAGATGTTGCTTTATTTTTCTGTTTACATGTTTGATGAAACTGTGCGGTTATATTAAGATGTGTGTCGCTGTATCAGATCAGCTGTANTGTTTACATGTTTGATGAAACTGTGCGGTTATATTAAGATGTGTGTCGCTGTATCAGATCAGCTGTACTAGATCTGTCCAATCAGAAACAGACTTCCAGTAAAGGGGCGTCTGTCAGGTAACAGACTTCTGTGTAGGAGCCTCTCGCATTTCCTCGCTCGTGGTCTCCCAGATGAAGCCTCCTCCATCCTTGCTCCTCCATCCTCAGAACAGAAATAAGTGCTTTGGGACGTCCTTAAAGACGGCGGACAGGATTGGTTTCTGGGTCACGCGAGGATCGAGGACCGAAGACCGAGAAGCGATCAAATAAGAATTTGGAATGCACCAACAGAGTTCTCCACTGGTCCTTGATCAAAAGAGGGCCAACCGCAACGCGGGTTCTTTATGGTGTTCCACAGTGAGAATGGATTATACCACAGGTGAAATATCACAGGGATTCAAGCATTCGGTTTGACTTAAAAACAGATAATCAGTGTATTGTGTAATATTATAGAAATTATATTTTAGTTAGGATTTACAGCAAAAACATAATGAAATGTAAAAATATTGTAGTTTATTCTTTTTGGTGGTCTTGTTTAATAGTTTACTGTTTGCGTTCCCCTCTGTGTATCAGTGGTAGTGGAGCCAGGGTGTTGGCTCATTCAAGTGTGTGTGTGTGTTTGGACATACAGGTGGATTCTACCTGTGTTAAATTTACCTGGTAAGCTGCAATTTTTAGTCCTCTGCGTCAGAGGCTACAGCTAAACTGAGGCATTCCTGTTTTTTTGTGATCTGTTTATCCTGTTATAGTTTTTGTATTCATTTGTTCATTTTTGGATCTATTGCCATCATTTAAAGAGACTTTAAATTAAAGGACTCATTTTTTTGTACCTTACACTGCTTACTTGAGTTTTGTTGGCCAAACCCCATGTGTGGAGGACGGTACACCACCTGACTGTCACAGTGACCTGATTCTGATCTTTTGCTCACATGTGACACGTATCAGACACACTTCCTGAAGATGTAAATGGTAAAAAGCCACATGGAATCCGATATTCTCAGATCCGTTTTGGGCCTCTTGCATATGTGGAAATAAATCGGATACGTATCAGATATCCACCAGTACTGCTGCTGTCTAAATCCACAGATCAGAATTCCCTTCCCATTCTGACTCCTACGTAACGTTCTGCTTTATCTGCATATGATGTCAGCATCAATATGATGACGCTCTCTGTTATATATATATATATATATATATATATATATATATATATATATATATCAGACATGCTGATGTGTGTTTATGTCAAATAGACGTGTTAGTGTGTAATAACAGGCTCCTGTTACAGCAGCAAAACTCCAACTCCACCCACTTCTCCTCTGTGATTAACTGATGAACATATACATACGTGTCCTGATGGAGAGATAAACACTCACACAACATATCAGATGTTTCTCTCTGTATGTGAAAGTTTTAACCTGCTGATCATATTTTAAATACTTCTCATCTTAGTCCATTGAAGTTTTTTCTTTACATCTGTCTCAGAAATGTGAGCATGAAGCTGCGTCCTGCTGCTACAGGTCAAAGGTCAAAGCGTGTAAATACAGGTATCAGACATGAGCCACTTAAAAAAGAAAATGTTAATAATGCTGAACAAAACATCAGATATAGGTAAAAGATCAGAACTGAGCATCCAGACTTGTAGAGTAAATCCAGCCTTCATTTCGCCTATAAACAGCGTCTGCTGTGTATGAGTCACAGTGTCAGCGAGTCTCCATCTCTCAGAGTGTCTGACCCATAAAATGCCAGTCTGTGGAACTTCCCGTGTCTCACATGAGACACAGCCAATTCCTCCATTCATCAGCTGGATTAGTAGTGCCTCCACACAAGATAAGAAATCTGAGTCACATGTACCCCGCTGTCCTCACATCACTGTGCTTTAGCCAGAGCTCCATCCAGCTTATTTCTTACAGTGTAAAATGGATGCAGACTTCATTAGTTTAATCAGCCATTCTCATTAGTATGCCTCTCTGTGACCAACATGTCAAAATCTAATAGCCAAAGCCAAGAAGCTGTACAGTAAAGCTGGCTGTTAAAGTAATGTCTAGCTGGAGAGATTCTTAAAACATGGCTGGAGTCTGCACCCCAAGTATTTTCTTGTTAAAAAAAAAATAAAAAAATAAAAAAACTATAACATCTGGAGACTGCAAAGAACAAACTATTGCATCTCTTCAACTCAGACAAAACATTCAGAAAGGACAGAGCCACACAACAGCCTTCCTCACCCCGACATACATTACAATACAATACACACAGCACAATACACACAACACAATACAATACACACACAACACAATAAATACAATACACACAGTCACAATGCTGTCTAGTTTCAACCTGCCAAACCCGTTTGTCCGTCTGGATTGGATGTCATTACTGCAGCCTGTGATTCATCATGCATCACTTGTGTGTGTGTGTGTGTGTGTGTGTGTGTGTGTGCGTGCGTGCGTGTGTGTGTGGTGTGATGATTGGTTTCATATGTATGAATAAAATGATTTCTATATGTCTTTTAGTACTTTTTCCCTACAGGTTTAAAATAATTACCAAGAAGTTGTAAAACATTAAGCCATTTTATTTAAAATGTGCAGAATCATAACATGAGTTGTAGATGATTCCAGATTCATGTAGAGAAGTTGAGATTATTAGCAAATTCTAGATTATTCCCTGATGCTCTAGAAACTCATATTTACAAAGCAGAAATTAAATCTCACAGTGGAAACTTTGATGAGGAATCACTAAAACACTTATTTATCATAGTTAGTTATTTATCATTTAAAAATTTTTAAGTATTAAATAAAATATCTTAAAATACACTTTGGTGTTTACAACCCTAAAGCCTGGTATACACTGTGTGACTTTGGGCTGTCCCAGACGAAAGATGACCAACATGAAAGAATTGTGGTGATATCTTTGGTCGTGGCTCCAGAACGGCGGTCACACCGTGAGAGAGATTCAAAGATGGCCGCTGTAATGACCAAAGATAGCCTGGGACAAAATTCTGACAGTGTCAGAAATTTAGGATGCTGCTACGACCTGTCTACTAACCAACCAATAGGAATGAGGCATGAAATGATGCGCTGGTCAAAGTGACACTGTTAGCGCCCTTATGAATAAAGTTTGGGTGAAAAACGACAACAAGCACCCAAGCTGAAGAGATGGAGGCAAAACGTGTGAAACGGAATTTGTGGGATTGTAACAAAGAAGAATGTCTGGTTGAGTTGTGGCAGCAAAAGCATGTTTATGCGACGCCTTCTTGTGTGGTTACCATGACGACTGAAGACAGACACAGCAGAAATAGTGGAGGAATCACAGGTTCCGGGTAACAAGCTGCATCCTCTCCTCCTTCTCTACTTTGGAGTTTTTTTTTCTTTTGGATACACAGAAGACAAAGTTTGCTTCTTATTTAACTTTATTATTTTCCACAACAGCAGTGCAGATGAACGAGACACCGATGCCGTAATTTCTTACAACTTGCATCGTAGCCTATCAATGTACAGTCTGCACCAGGGATGGGCAACTGGCGGCCCGTGGGCCTGATACAGCCCGCACCTTTGATGCAGATGGCTTCTCAATTAATAAAAGTGAAAATTTTAAAAGAATTTTTTCTTTGTTATTACCACCACTCATCAGCAGAGTGCTCGGTTATTACTGATGGTGTATTTACTACCATCCATTCCATGGCAGCAAATGTTTCGTCTCTTTTCCACTCCACAGTGACAGAACGAGAGAGAGAGAGAGATTGAAGGCTCTTTTATACTGAACACGATTTTAGGCGTGAATAAATTGTGTGTCAAAAACTACATCAGTTAATGAGAATATACACATACAAGGCGAAATTTCGCATTGTGAAAATGTGGCATTTATTTTATTCGCTCTATTTTACTCGCTTTATTCGGTCGGTTTTTTCCTTGTTCACCTGCGGCAAGAGAGGATCAGCCTATCAAAACCGTCCTCACACATCACGTTTTATGTTGACTCGGTGAGCATCTCAGCACAGTTTTCTTATAGACGCAGCCTGTGATTAATGACAGATGGCGTGCGTAACGGCCCGGTTTATCCACAGCCACAGTCCATGAACCTATAAAGGCACGCCGAGTGCCCGGCATGTACACTTTTACGCATGGACTGTAAAATAAAACTGCCTCAGATATTAACCCTTTAAAGCCGGAGTGGCCTGGGAATGGACTCGGCACTCTGGATGTAGAGTTGCAATGTTTATAATCACCATTTCTCGATAAAATTGAGATATATGAATATCTACAGAAAGCTTAGTTTCTCCTGAACAAAATGAGGCCATGACATGTTATGACCATGCGATCCCGAGATAAATGTAACTAAAGCACAAGATAGCCTCCAAGCTAAAGTGTAGCTTCGTCGCTTCTCAATTAAGTAACTTCTGAGGGCAGTCTAAATTTTAAAATCCTTCTCTGTGATTCAATAGTAGACTTGGATAGGATTTGATTGATAGGTCGGTGGCCCTATCAGCTTTTACATAGCCATGGCAACAGGCACGCGTTCACCGTGCATATAATGTGCATAAAATGTCAGTGACAGACCGGGAACCGTGCGCTCGTCCCTATATAGTCTCACGATGTTTTATAATCGCCATTTCTCAATAAAATGGAGATATACAAATATCTACAGAAAGCGTAGCTTCTCCTGAACAAAATGAGGCTAAACATGACATTTTATGATGATGCAATCCTGAGATAAATGTAACTAAAGTACAAGATAGCCTCCGAGCTAAAGCTAGCTTTGCTGCTTCTCAATAACATCACTTCCCAGATCGAGAGCGACAGACTTGGATAAAAGGATTGGATAGGATTTGATTGATGGATCGGTAGCGCAGTCAGCTTTGGTTACCATAACAACAGTCAAGCTTTGTCTGTGCATAAAATAACAGTTCTCTGTTGGACACTTTGGAAATGTTTTGTGCCAAAACAGGGACACCAACAGTGCCAAACGCCATAACGTTTTTTCAGTTTGTTCAATCATTCTAAATCTTTCATCAATTAGAGTTTACATATTTAGCAGCATCGCAAAAGTTAATCCAAGGAGCTGGCTGAAATCAACATTTTGAAAAATGTATAACTTGAAAAAAACCCTCTGTTTGCCTGTATTTTTTTTAGTGTTTTTATTGTCATTGTTGAACCTGAGAATCTCTAAACTTGAAGCCAAACCATTTTCCTGAAAATTTAAAAGGTTTTCTGTCAATTGGTACAAAGTAAATGACTGCCTTTATCATATGAGCACAGTAATAAGCCTTTGCTTTTGGGTAGAGTTTCGCATTTAGGCAGAAATTGCTCAAAAACACCTTAGATAGTGAATGTGACCTAAGACACACTGCCATACACTGTTCTGGATTGATTGGCTCCTGAAATTTGTCCTCTGCCTCCTCAGATGTGGAGCTGCATCTCCAGGACTGTTCGAACTGGCCCACCAACATCCTAAAATCTAGTCCGAAGCGTCATGGTAAAGTTTCAGCTCCTGTAGCAGACAGAGAAACTCCCTGTTTTCTTTCTTTCCCTCCAGAACTGGATGAATCCACAAATGTTTTCTCTTCTTTTCTGTCAAAAGGATCAGCACCAAATCATCATGGATGATGGTGAATCCATTTTGATGTCTGTTGTGCTGCCAAACTTTCTTGATGAGCAGTCAGAAATTCATGTTGCGACAGGTGTAAATAGTTTTGACACGACATTTTCTTGTCCGAATATTTGCATATACATGCCGCTGATTCACAGTGGTGTGGTGTAAAATAGGTCAGGTCCGAGGGGTGGGGGTGGGGGGTTTTAATGTGTGGCCCTTTGACCATGAGAATGAAACTTTATTGGTCCCTGTCCTCATCAAAGTTGCCCATCTCTGGTCTACATGCATAAAACTCAGTGTTGTACCCAAGTTTATTAGATCCATGTTCCACAATGTCACTAGCAATGAAGTTATAAGATGTCTGTGATCTGACAGTGTGTAGGAGCCATAACACACACTGTACTAATGTTTTTGTTTTGCTACTATATATCAGTGTGAAATGAAGCAACTTATTTTCCAGTGTTACGTTTGCTTTTGAATAAACATTCAGGCTTTGCTCAGTTGACTCTCTAAATAAATACAACAGTAAAGACTTGCTCCATCAAAATGGTGCAGTTTCGCTTTGGACAGTAACACATACCATCCAATATTTTTAAGTAAGTTACAGAGATGGCGGCACAGTGGCTAAGTGTTTAGCTCTGTTGCCTCACAGTAAGAAGGTCCTGGGCTCGAATCTGACCGGGTTCTGCATGGAGTTTATATGTTGTCTCTGTGGGTTTCCTGCCACCTTCAAAGACCTGCAGGTTAAGTGACTTGGAAACTCTAAATTGACACACTGTCTGTGTGTGTGTGTGTGTGTGTGTACACAATGACACGTCCTACCTCACAGCTCTGCCAGCGGTTGGGAATGTTGGGCCGAAGTTTCTGCTCACAAACCACCTTCCGCATCTCTTCCACGGATGGATCTGATTGAACCAGGTCATAGTAGGGCAGCTGGTAGTCCTCATGAATGCCTGGCCGAAAAAAATTATCAATCAAAAACGTGTGAAACTGCAACAAAATGTATGGATGCTAGGGCTGCCACAATGTCAGATTTTCACTCCATGATTATCGTGGCCAAAAATATTACGATAACCATATTACTGTGATATTTATAGAAAATCTGAAAAAAAAAAAAAGCTATCAATCAAATTCATCTTATTGAAATCATTCTGATTAGAGATTCCACCTTAACTGTTTACATAGACACTAAATAAATGATAAGATGTCCCAAAGCATTTCATCACAATAGAATTTGACATAAGCAAAGTGGTTCCTCCTGTTTGTGCTGAAATCTGCATCCCTGCTGAGAATTACATCCCCACTCATGGACAATAGATCATATAATCCAAGACAATATTTATTCCTTTGAATCAAACATTACGGCACTTCTTAGAGGCAGTAACAATAATACCTACAGGAAGTGTGCTGGGCAGCAGAGATTCAGTCCTCCACTCTTATTTAGTTGTTATTTCTGCTGCTATTTATTTCTCACTCCAGAGGAGGCTGAACGCATCAAATTCACCCTGTTACACAACAATAACCCCAAATGTGAGTTTTTATCCTCATTTCATCCCTTCATCTTCAGAAAGTTTTTTTACACTGGGGATGCAAATCTCAGCAGACAAGCCACTTGCTGAAAAATGCATCTCCTCCTTTCTGAGCCCTGAGAAACGTTCAGCAAACTCTGTTAACAAGATTTAACTCCTTTATCCTGCAAAAATTATTTACAGTGGGGATAGGCTAACTTAGCTTCATGGAACATTTCCTGTTTCAGGGCTAGCAAGCTAACTGCTACTTCCTGTCTCTACTGTGGTGAAATCTGCAGGATGATGGAGGTGAAGGTGGTGAACAGGTTGGTGGTTCCTGTCGATCGGCATCTCCTGCAGACTGGGGCGTCTACCAACTTCCTGTCTTTGTTATGGAATCCAAAAACTCCGCACTGGCAGCTAACTTTTTTCAGGTTAGGGTAGAGCGTCTCACTCTCATCTTCCTCCGCTCAGACACAATATTGTGCAGCAGCAGGAGGAGCCACACACTGTGGTAGCAGCTAGCTAGCTAGGTCATGTATGTGTGTGTGTGTGTCTGTGTGTGGGGGGCGTGCGCACACACACACACACACACACACACACACACAGGGATAGAGAGAACTGAAAGAAATGGAAATGATTTAAGAGGTGCTGGATGATTTACATGATATCATATGTGTATTATTCACATGATATCAATAATTAATTTTTTAATTTCATGGTTATCATCAATACCGGTATATCGTGACACCCCTAATGGATGCATCTTGAAAATACATTACAAGTACATTAAGCACATGACATAAAAAAAAGCAGAGTGTAGGTAAATGGGCACTGGTGTATTAGGATGAGCCAAAATTGTTCTTATATTTGTTAACGTATAGCACAGTTAAATTACTCATAAGAACTGAAATGATATGTTACTGAGGTAATATAGAAATAATCGTGGTGGTCTGTATCCATCCCTTCCATAAGTTATTGTCCCTCCTTGGTCCATTCAACTGTCACTCCCTCCATTAATATGTCAACCTCCACTTCTGCCACGCCCTCTTCATTCATTTGGTGATTCACCTATTACACCCATACACACACACACACACACACACATCTTCACCTCCCATAGAGCAGCGGCTGGCAATCTCCCAGAAGACCAGGCCCATGGCATAGATGTCAGCCCTCTTGAAAGACTCAAAGTGTTTCATATTTATGGAGTCATCCAGCACCTCTGGAGCCATATACCTAAACAAACAAAAAATTAATGTAATAACATTTTTCATGTCACTGAAATATATTTTCACAAGTAATATGTGAGATTACATCTCTGCATCAATAGGGCAACGTGCTGCTCTCTGACTGGAGCACCAATGATGATGACAATGATGAGGGTACGTGGGTGTGTACCAATGAAGTGGCCCGGGTTGTTATGAAGCAAGATTTTTTTTTTTCAACACTCTTTATTTAAACAAACCCAAAAACTGCAACGATTTACACATAATTAGATCCACAATCCAATCTGAAAAACAGAAACAAACAGAAAAATAATACAATCAAACAAAAAAAAAAAAGAAAAACATTTCTCACGATTATTTCTTGAAATCAGAGTTCCCATCTTTTACAGAGCAAAGCCCTTCATGATAACACCACACACTCTCAGACATTTCATATCCTTCATCACAATATAGGAACTGTCATCATCATCATCCTCCTGATGAAGACTGTTTTTGCATCTGATCCATTTTTTCTTCCTGCTGAAGTAGAAGGCCATCTTTGACTGAAATGATGTTAACCTTTCAGGTTAACATCTCACATTAAAAAAATCTACATTT
Organism: Lucifuga dentata; assembly: GCA_014773175.1. Classification (NCBI taxonomy): domain Eukaryota; kingdom Metazoa; phylum Chordata; class Actinopteri; order Ophidiiformes; family Bythitidae; genus Lucifuga; species Lucifuga dentata. The sequence continues at coordinate 56,262 of VXCM01007347.1, read as the reverse complement.
AAAAAACCTCCCAAACTCAGAGAACTGTCAGAACAAGAAGAAAGGTTCTGACCTGCTATAAGTCCAAGAAACACAGAAACCGTCTCTCTGTGAGGCAGAACGCCGTTTCTCATCAACGTCTGGATTTAAAACCATTTACAGCAACAACACCATGGAAACCTCCACTGGAAGTCTCCAACCCTTAACCCTTAACGGTGGTTTGTAACGTGTCTCCATGAAGGCCTCACACCTGAACCCAGACCAAGACCTTCCCTCCACGCCATGTCCACACGACCACTCACTTTACCTTTATTTAGGGTTTTAACAGCAGCGTGTATGTGTTTTTACCTGCTGAGTCACAGATTTCTGTTTCTGACACACTGGAGTCTAAAAACACACCAGAACAATCTTCAACATCAGGAGAACATCAACAGGAAATGGATCCACATCATCAGACTCTAAGAACTTCACCGTGATGACAGATGACAGATCAGCTGATCTCTGCAGCCTGTCAGCATCTTCCTGACGAGTGACTGAAGAGACTCTGAGCAGCAGCGTCAGCCATGTTTGGTCCACACAGATCCACCACATGTTCCAGAGTGGAGATCTTTGCTGTGAGGAGCCTTCTTAAGACTGAAGGTCCAACAGCTCCGCTCACATTAAAACGTGTCCCAAACACCATGGCTTCCTTTAAAATCCAGTGAAGCAGCTAAAACTTTGTCATCTGTCCTTTTTAAAACGTCCCCACATCTTAAAAATAGTCTGATAAAGTCCAGGAAGGTTCCCCAGTCTTTGGTTCCTCTGGTCCATTAAAAACAAGAACTCACCCACCACAACTGCCCACATTTGTGAAAGAGATCACAAACCTCTCCCCAATGAAGAAAACTCTGTCTAAGATATATAAGTTAATTTCATGCATAGACACTTCTATATATTTACCCAGTTCAAAATGGGAAAAAGATTTCCCTCTTGTAGCCGACCCTGACCTGTGGACGCAGATTTGCAAAAACACATTTTCAATGACAAAAAATACCAATTTACAGCTCATCCAATATAAAGTCCTCCATAGAACACACATTACACAATCTAAGATGAATAAAATGGGGGCTTCTCAGTCTCTGACATATGCTCAGTGTAATCTAATGATACCTATTTTCATGCCCTATGGCTCTGCTCACCTGTCCAACTTTTCTGGTCTACAGTCACAAAGAAACTGACCTCCATCTTGGGCTGCAGAATCCCCTTATCTCCTAACTTATATTTACTCAAAGACTTAACTGCAATTGATCTTCCAACTAAACAATCTAAAGCCACACTCGCAACGCTAGTCATCGCCAAGGAAACTATATTGCTTAATTGGAAAAATAAACAATCTATTAATATCAATCACTGGTTAAACCTCCTTATAGAGTATATATCAATGGAAAAAATATCTGCTTCATCAAAAAAACAGTTACTACAATTTNCTTATAGAGTATATATCAATGGAAAAAATATCTGCTTCATCAAAAAAACAGTTACTACAATTTAATGAAACATGGTCTGAATCTGGAGATTTGATTTTGCCTGTTAGGGAATGCCACTCTTATGTTCAGTAATGTACTTATTTAGTGTCTGATTGTGATTTTTTCTTTTTGGATCGCTAACATTTCTCTCCTGTGTTGCAGATCCAGGTTGCNTGTCTGATTGTGATTTTTTCTTTTTGGATCGCTAACATTTCTCTCCTGTGTTGCAGATCCAGGTTGCTGCTCATTATCAACTCTTTGCCATCAGAGAGTGATCGTTTTGTTGTTTTTATTAAAGTATTAGCATGAGTTGAGGTGGTGGCTTGGTCCTTTTAGATAAAGTTGGCCCCTCTGGTCTGATGGTGCTGTGTGGTTGGGCAGCTGGCCTGGGTGGTTTTGATGCCCTGGTGGTGGTGCCCTGGGTGTGCTGGGGGGGGTTCTTGTGGGGAGTTTTGTGGGTGGTGCCAGTTTGTGCTGTTGGGGTGGCTCGGGCTGGCTTCCGGGGGTGTGGGTCGGGTGTTGCCCTGGGGCACTCTAACGGCTTCCTTCCCCACGGCGAGTGCCTCTGTGTGCGTGGGGCGGCAGGTGCGGCCTGCGGGGTGGGGTGGGGATGTCCTGGCACCGCGCTATGCGGGCTGCTCATGCGGGCCAGCTAGTGGACAGGGGCCTAACCCTGCCACACCCCAACAGCAGGTCAGACAGTCAGACAGGGAAACGTACTCATATTCATCATCCCATTGGTCAGACAGAGTAGGGTCCTCAGCAAATGCTCTGTGGGGCCCTGACAGAGATTACAAACCTTCTCCACCAACCTCTGCAGCAGCCTGGAGGACCGGACCCACACCTTCTCCTCCAGCCCCACAGCAGGTGTCTTCAGCAGGTGACCTAGTTTAACGCAACCTGCTTCCATCAGGCGTGCCTGAAGGCTAGAAGAGAAATCTCAAAAAAATCAGGCTGAACTGATGAAATCTCTGAAGAAAAGTGGCTCTTCAAACAGCCACAGTCCTGGTCTCTCATTGTCGTTCCCGTGGACAGTGAAGATCTGCCACACCTGTAGGACCGACCGGTAAAAAGTGTAACCTCTGACCTGCCACGCCTGTAGGACTGACCAGTAAAAAGGTGTGACCTCTGACCTGCCACACCTGTAGGACTGACCAAAAAAAAGGTGTGACCTCTGACCTGCCATGCCTGTAGGACCATGTAAAAATGTGTGAGTTCAGACCAGTCAACCTCCTGATGACAAAGCAGGAACAGATGTTTGTCGTACCCAAGACTAGCCGCTCTCCTCAGCAGAAATCAAGCTGTCCAGCCGGCTCAGTCCAGAGGTGTAGAGTGTCTCTGAGCTGCCTGCAGCCTGAAAGTCATGACCCTGGACCACATGTCAATGAGTCCCTGTCCTCCTTTATGGGCCGGCATGTATAATGCAGGAGCTCTGATCCATTGACAACCAAACCAGAAAAAGTTCACCAGTAGCTGCTGCAGCTGATGCATCAGGCCCCACGATAGAGGGAGGACAGTTAGTTTTGTGCCATAGCATGAAGGCAGCCATGTTACTGGGAACCAGAGCTCATCTCCTGTAGGACAGCAGCCAGGTTACTATTACCACAACTTGTCTTCTGTAGGATGCAGCCAGGATACTAGTTACCAGAACTCGTCTCCTGTAGGACAGCAGCCGGTTACTATTACCAGAGCTTATCTCCTGTAGGACAGCAGCCAGGTTAGTGGTTACTAGAACTCATCTCCTGTAGGACAGCAGCCAGATTACTGGTAACCAGAACCTGTCCCACTTAGGACAGCTGGGGCAGAAGCCATTTCCATTTGGATAGTCCGGCAGACACCTTCTTCCTTCAGACACCCATCCCAATTCTTTTTCTGGTACTCCTCTGTCCCTAAAAACACACCCAAGACTTTCAGACCCCCCAATCCCCACCTCACATCACCAAATAGACTGGGAACTTCCCCCTCCTCCCTCCTACTCACCAGTACAGCCTCACTCTTCCCCCAGTTTAACTTGGCTGAGGAGGCCTTCTCATAAACTGTCCCTTAAGCTTTTTACATCAGATTGATTTTGTAATAAAAACCGTAATGTTGTCTGCATACGCTGACAGCACCAGTGGAGCTTTGAGGAAAACCAGGTAGGATGAGTCCAGATAGTTTACCTCTTAGCCTGCATAATAAAGGCTCAATAAGAGAGTATAAGTGTCCAGAGACTGGACATCCCTGTCTGATGCCTCAGGACTGGAACCGGACAACTCAACCCACCTCTCATCTTAACCAATCATGAAGCCCCTTTATACAAAACCCCCACATAAGACAAAACCCATCACCAAAACCAAAAGCCCTCAAAGTGGAAAACAAAACCCCATGATCCACCCGATCAACCATTTTCTCCTGATCCAGTGAAACACCACTGCAAAAGTGACGAGAATTACATGAATCAAATACGTCTGTCATCAGGAAGAGGTTGTCCATGATTGTCCTGTCAGGAATGCAGTATGGTTGTTCTTTGTGGATAATTAAGTCTAGAACTGTTTTCAGCCTGTTTGCCAGCGGCTTTGAAAAGATTTTGTCATCTGCACATAAAAGAGAAACAGGCCTCCAGTTCTTCAACAGCGTCAGGTCTCCTTTCCTTGAGCAGCAAGGAGAGAACAGCACAATGGCTAGATGCTGGTAAAGAACCAGCCTCGATGCTCTCCAGCAGCACCTCCAGCACATTAGAGCCCAAAATATTCCAGAAATGCTTGTAAGAATCCACTGGTAATCATCGATCCTAAGTGGAGCCATCCTGGAGCCATCTGCTGCACGGCCTCTGCCAGCTCGTCCAGAGTGATGATGGAGTCCAGACCAGCTTGCTCAGAAGCCTCCAGCCGAGGCAGATCCCTCAGCAGCTCAGCAGCAGCATCCTCCTCACAGTCCTCTGCTCTGTACTGGGCGCTGTAGAATCCATGGCATGTCTCCTCATCTCCAAAGGGTCGCTGCTCATCCTTCCATCAGGGAGACAAAGGCAGGCCATCTGCTTCTGGTGGGAGACTCTCTTTTCCAGGTTGAAGAAGAAGTTGCTGGGTGCATCCATGTCCCTGATGTTGATGAAGTGTGCCCTCACCATCGCTCCCTCCACCCTTTCCTGTAACAAAGCACCCAACTCCTTCCTCTTCCCCTCCAGCAGTCCGGCCTGATCAGAACTCCCAGGCACCTGCAGGTTGACTAGAATGTCCATGATTTCTTTCTCTAATGTCTTCACAGCTGCTCTGAGCCTGGCTGTGGAGTGGGAGGTATATTGCTGACTGATTGATTGAGACTGACTGATGACTGATCTGTGTTTTCCCCACCTCCCACCACTGACTAACAGACTCAAACTCTGCCTTCCTGCTCCTCCAAAAACCCCAGAAAGATCCAAACAAATCCCAGAAAGCCCTGTAAGAGTTTCTTATTAAAGTGCCAGTATGAGCTGGTCCTTTTACTGTGAGAGACATATATCTNCCTGTAAGAGTTTCTTATTAAAGTGCCAGTATGAGCTGGTCCTTTTACTGTGAGAGACATATATCTGCGGCGACAAGATGGTGATCAGAGAAACCTACTGGTTAAATTAAACTCCTGACTAACCTGTTTCTGAATGATTGTGAAAAGTAATACCCATCTAGCCGAGCTGCAATGAGACTTTGATCCACGAGTCTGTTTGTCCTGTGGGTGTTTGACCCTCCATGTGTCCGATAAATTTGTTTCAGATGTTAGTTTAGATCAGAATGCAGATAACTGTATGTGTGGTTCCTCGCTGGTTCTATTTATAGTAAAATCTACAGTTCAGTTAAAGTCACCCCCAACTAATAAGCAATCAATGTGGTCCTGTTGAACCAAAGAAACCCACTCACTGTGAACCCTCATAAGGTGCACAGATATTTACAAAACAGAAAGTTAGACCCTCAGTCTGAGGCCCTGACTAGCAGCCCCCTTCCCTGCATGGACTATGGATAAGATATTGATGTTCAGCCGAGGAGAGAAAAGAACGGCGACCCCAGCACTCACACTGGAGACATGACGGAGGCGGAACTGGCCCTTCCACCACAAACACCACTCCACTTCATTATTAGTGTCATAGTAGGTTTCCTGTAGGTAACTTATATCTAAGTTCTTCTGCTACTAAAGCCCTCTTCTGTCCATCCCATCACCATTGATGTTTAATGAGCCTCAGAAGCTGCATGTGGAGGATGCAGAGAGAAGACAGGAGGACAGAGAGAGAGAGACAAGATGAAGGAGAAGAAACACCCTCATAGTTATAGCTGGTTGCCCAAAAATGAATAGAAGTTCAGCCTCCCGGGTNGAGAAGAAACACCCTCATAGTTATAGCTGGTTGCCCAAAAATGAATAGAAGTTCAGCCTCCCGGGTTTTCCCCTCAAACATGCCAAACCCTTTATCTGCTGGATTTCATATGTTTGGCATTTTTTCCTTTTTTAGGCAGAGGTTCTTTTCTCAGAGCAGTGATGTGTTTTCTCAACCTGTACCATTTCCCATTTCCTTTCATCTAGTAAATCTAAATCAAAGAGCTTTTACAGCACTTTTACTGATTTAATGAATTTTTCTGTGACTGGAAAGTGTTCTCTGACTTCAACGGATTTTCCAAAGGTGTCATCAAGAAAGCTGTTGATGTCTGCAGCGCGTACAAATCACTGCTCTGAGAAACCGAAGCGATGGTGGACATGCCAGGGTCCGAATCATAGTCCATATCATCATCATCTCCCTGTCCCTGACTTCCAGTGAGAGGAGGCTTAGGCCCTGCCCTCTCGCCGCCGGCCTGCTCAGCCTGCCTGGTCGGAGCCCACTCAGCAGCCGCTGCTGTGTCTGATCAGCTCCGGCCTGCTACTCCCACTCATTCAGGGCAGACGCTCCTTCTGAGGCTTCAGGACGGATAATCAGCGCTGCCTCCGTTAAATCAGTCTGATCTTTATTAGGCTGTTCAGCAGCTACATGAACAGATTCATGGTCAACGCCATTTTACGGTGTTGCATTGTCTTCCTGCCCACTTGTCCCCTCCCCTGGTCTGGACTCCAGCCCCCTGCACCGAAGTTCCAGGCCCAGTGTGAGCTGTATCACTGCATTATGTGGACAAGTGAGGCGCTTATGCCAAATGTCTCCAAATTCAAAGCACTTCCTGAGCTCACATAAACCAATAGAAAGCCTCCTCATGTTTCATTGTCATGGAAACCTCCAGAGTTTGAGAGGGGCAGGTCAGGAACATGAACAGCTGCTACGGAAGGACTGGACGTGGTGAAGTTTCTCGTTCTTACAGTCCAGCCTGACCGTCCTGAATCTCTGCAGCTCCTTCATGAGAGCCTCATCAGAAATAAATGGGGGGACACCAGATATAATGATTTACGCTCCATCCAAGTGGATGGAGTGTAAAGAGGTGAGACCTGCAGGTAAACATCATGAAGAAGTAAGCCGTTCTCTGTAAGCTGCAGCAAAAGGCTCTTCTCTCAGAAGAATCACCACTGCTTTATTCATCCTGGAGGCGTGAGACAGATTCTCATGTCTGGCCTCCTCCTCACCCACAGTCAGGAAAACCTCCTCCATGGAGACGGCAGGGTCCAGTACCACCCTCACCCCCGTGACAAAGTGAGAGGGATGGTGTCTTCCCAGATGCCATCCACCAATACCCGCAAAACCCATGATCAGCCACTATCAAACTTCACCAACAATAAACTACAACCAATATGAAAAACAAATCAAGCCACACTCTAACAAACCAGCAAAAACCATAGAAAAAAACACAAACCACGCTTCACCTGTACTGCCACGCTCTCACCTGTACCACACTCTCACACACACTCTCAGCATGCAACAGAGAGAGAGAGAGAGAGAGAGAGAGAAATGGGGTTGGTTTTGGCTCTGGGGTTAAACGAATGGACATAAGAGAAGAAGAGAGATGCAGAAAAAGAAAATGAAGTGAAAGAAGTCACTGAGTAACAACATAACAAGGCGTAAACAATGAATAATAATTTGTTTAGTTACTGCCACTGTGTAGTTTTTTTTAGCTGCTTTTACAATGAGCAAATAAATTTTAATGTCCATTAAATATGATAATATGGTTATAAGATTATTACATTAGAAACTGACAGAACACTATCATAAGCTTACATTTTCATTTCCGTTTCCTGGTTTGTCATGCAAAGTCTCAATTTGAGACTTTTTGTTTGCACATGAACAATACAGAGTTGTCAGAGTTGTTCTTTTGGATTTACTGTTGTGTAACTTTGGTGTTTCAAACTATTGAAAAGGAAACCTGCAGGGGCGGAAAGAGATTTTTAAAAAAAAATCTAAAAAAATCTAATTCTTTGTTGTTGTTTTCTGCTTTTCTTCATAACTGGAAACAATTACTCTGATAATCTCACTTCTTGAACCAGTGGGGAAGCAGTGAGCTAAACTGGCTCATTTATCATAAAGGCATTCAAATAAAATTCCATTTCTCTTCCTAGCAAGCATGTTATTGCTGCAGTCTGAATGAATTTGTTGCACTTTGGAGGCTTTTGCCTGACCAGATCAGTGAGGTGAAGAATAAGACATTTCAACTTCATAATTCTCGGCCCCTAAGAAACAGACTTTTGTGGGGCCATAAAAAATATTAAATCAACACTGATGGACCAATTTAAACAGGATGAGATTTAGACTGGGGAGAGGAGTTAAGAGGAAGTGTGTATCCACCGTGTTCCCTGATAATGTCAGTGCAGCATTACATGAATAAATCAAAAATTGCTTCTTTTAGGGAGCGTAATTACCTTTTGGTTCCCACTCTGTGGTTGGGGGCAATGTCGATGGTGTCCGTGGCTGAGTCATGACGGACAGCCAGACCCAAGTCAGCAATGCAGCAAGTCCCGTTCTTCTTGACCAGAATGTTCTTCGATTTCAGGTCCCTGTGAGCAATGGCTGGCTTACCTGGAAACAGAGATAAATTGAAAAAAAGGCAAAAAAAAAAAAAAAAAAAAAAAAAAAAAAAAAAAAAAAAAAAAAAAAAAAAAAAAAAAAAAAAA
>VXCM01007347.1:13544-46073 GCA_014773175.1 Lucifuga dentata | reverse complement strand
GGAGGGTGTCCAGTTTGGTGACCTCAGAATTGCATCTCTGCTTTTTGCAGATGATGTGGTTCTGCTGGCTTCATCAGACAGTGACCTTCGACGTGCACTGAGCAGGTTTGAGGCTGAGTGTGAAGCGACTGGGATGAGAATCAGCACCTCCAAGTCTGAGACCATGGTGCTCTGTAGGAAAAAGGTGGACTGTTCCCTCCGGGTTAGAGGGGAGTTACTACCCCAGACAGAGGAGTTTAAGTATCTCGGGGTCTTGTTCACAAGTGAGGGTAAGATGGAGCGTGAGATTGATAGATGGATTNGTTTAAGTATCTCGGGGTCTTGTTCACAAGTGAGGGTAAGATGGAGCGTGAGATTGATAGATGGATTGGTGCAGCGTCCGAGGTCCTACGGACGCTATACTGGACCGTTGTGGTGAAGAGGGAGCTGAGCCAGAAGGTGAGGCTCACAATTTACCAATCAATTTACGTTCCTATCCTCATCTATGGTCATGAGCTCTGGGTAGTGACCGAAAGGACAAGATCGCGGATACAAGCGGCGGAAATGAGGTTCTTCCGTAGGGTGTCTGGGCTCACTCTCAGGGACAGGGTGAGAAGCTCGGACATCCGGGAGGGACTCGGAGTAGAGCTGCTGCTCCTCTGCATCGAAAGGAGTCAGTTGAGGTGGTTCGGGCATCTAATAAGGATGCCCCCTGGTTGTCTCGCTAGGGAGGTCTTCCAGGCACATCCAACTGGGAAGAGGCCCCGGGGAAGACCCAGGACACGCTGGAGGGATTACATCTCCTGGCTGGCCTGGGAACACCTCAGAGTCCCCCAGAAGGAGTTAGAGGGCCTGGCTGGGGACAGGGAAGTGTGGGCCGGTCTGCTTAGTCTGCTGCCACCGCGACCCGGACCCGGATGAGCAGAGGATGACGGATGGATGGATGGACTACCCATTACCACTACTCATGGAAAATGGTTTAAATCATACCTTAGAATGAGATATTTCCTGCCTAAACATCTTATCCAGTACATTTTGCAACAGCCAGTAAGAGCTGCTGTTGTGATTGGTCAGTTATGGTTAGTAGCTGCTGAAATAAATATCATAGTACCGGTTCCGGTACATGGATTATTTTCAGAAAATCACAGGAATACTTTGACAATACCCAGAAAAACAGGTAATATGTTAAACAAATAAATTTATTGGAACAACATCAGGAGGTCGGCTTATACACGAGATTGGCTTATAGTCGAGTATATACAGTAAGTATTATATTATGCAGCAAGAAAACACTTCTGTGATGCAGAAGGGTCTGAGAATCATACATTAGAAATACACTAAAGTTGATGTATTTTTGTGTGTATTTCTAGTGCTGTGTGTCATGATTTGATGCTGGTTTGTTCAAATATTTCCAGTATCATGAACTTTTGCCCAAATCACCAACATACAACATATCCACAACTCTGAATATAGCCCTGAGTATTTTCACAATAAAACATCCTGGAAGTGGATGATGCGATTGCAGCCAAACCTCTAATGACAAGAACAGTTTCATAAAATGTCAAAGGCTGATTTAACAACAGCCAAAAGAATTCAGTTACCAAGCCTCAGTATGCGAAATTTCCATTTTGACAATAATAATACTGTATTTGCTCGTCCTGTGGCTTTTTTATACTTTTGCTGATGAGGCACACAAAACTAATGCAAGATACTCTTTATAGACATTTCTTCAATCTTCAACATGTCTGTGACAACTCTGCAGATTTGAATCTGGAACATTTCTCTCACACAGTATAAAGGGTTAAATCCTATTTGTCTGTGTTTCTGTATTTCTGTATTATTGTATTGAAAGTAATATATGCACTGTACCCAGAAGGCTCGTATGTCCTTGTGACAGGTAGGGGTGTGTGTGTGTGTGTGTCTGCCTTACCTTGCGTGCCCACAATCTCCATGTGGAGGTGTGCGAGACCGCTGGCTGTGGACAGGGACAGCTTGATCATGCCTTCCACAGTGACGGTGTAACGGTTCAGATAGTCAAACAAGGAGCCATGCTCATGGTAATCTGACACCAACCACAGCTGAGTCCATGTCCCATTATCTACACACACACGCACACATGCATGAACGCAAACATGCACACACACATAAACACAAACGCACACACACACGCGCGCACACACACACACACACACAAACACCAGCAGTCACGTTACACACGACAGGAAGCAATGATCTCTATGAAGTGCTGAATAAGACAAAATCTGTTCATTCATGCCAATACAGTACTTTGGGCACTGTACTTGATGACAAATTCTCCTTTGAGGCCTCTGATGCTGTTAGAGGGAAAAGCTCTCCAGCATTTGTAATTTTTAAGGAAACTTGGCAGCTTTAATGTGGACATGTCTTTTTTGAAAATGTTTTATTGAATCTGCTTTAACTTTCTCTCTGATCTGCTGGTACTGGAACCTGAACTTAAAGAACAGCTGTAAACAGGGGAATATTGTTAAGATANTCTGATCTGCTGGTACTGGAACCTGAACTTAAAGAACAGCTGTAAACAGGGGAATATTGTTAAGATACGTAATAAGTTAGTTGGCACTGATCTTAACCTCTTTCAGCTCCACCTGACTAGAGTGACTAGGAAAGCCCAAATAGTCCCCTCTGACCCGAGTCACCTTTTACATGGAGTTTCAGCTGCTTCCGTCTGGTCGAAGATACAGATTGCCTCAGTGCAGGACTAACCNACATGGAGTTTCAGCTGCTTCCGTCTGGTCGAAGATACAGATTGCCTCAGTGCAGGACTAACCGATACAAGCACTCCAGCAGCCGCTGGCTTTATTAATGAATCACTGTAGTGTTCTGTCTGAGTGTATCTTTTTTTTTTCTTGTGTATTATCTTGCTTATGCTGCTGTTGCACAACAAATTGTCTTTCGAGGACAATAAAATTTACTTTACATTTACAATAAGAGCACACACAGTACTAAGAACCTCATATTGCACAGACACACTACTACATGCGCACAAACACGCTAGTAAAAGTGCATACACATACACTACTACACGCGCATAGACACGCTAGTAAAAGTGCACATACATATTACTACATACGCAGATTATACCTATGTGAATGAGAGCTCATATTAGTGAGAACTATTACCTGTCTGTATGACAGCAGATACATGTGTCAATGAGAGCTCATCATACTAGTGTATGAGAGGCAATAATGTCATGGAAGAGGCAGAGCTATAACATGAATAAACAAAAACCAGAATAAAAGCATAATGTGTAGAGATTTGTTGTGCGGCTAGTTATTAATGTTACTACAGTGTTACACACAAAGCTGAGCTCAGCCTTAGCTAGTATCTGTGTATCTGAGATTGTTCAGTATTTGAAATGATTGGTATTAGAGTACCAATGTAACAGAACAAGTATTTGAACTTGAATAAAGCGGCCAGCCTTTATGAGTGGTGCATACAAGTATTTGAACCTCAACATTTCAACTTTTCAATTTTGAAATAATGAATTTCATATGAATTTCATATGTGATGTAGTATACCTATTTAAAGGTACAATATGTTATATTTTATATAACTTCTGTTTATAGCCCCGCCCCTTCCATGACAAAATTACTTTTTAATCTGGTAACTCAGAAGTGTTACATTTAATTTTATTTTTTATTTGTGCCATTTGGTGTGAGGGCCTAATCTATTATTTAATGTGCTGCCACCTGCTGGACATATAAAGAATTGCTGTGACCGTGTGCGTGATTGCTTGTTAATGACAAATATTACAATATTTGCCTGGGAAAAGAAACTAATTTTGAGGCCTGCCCTAAAATTAGATATAAATGAATGTTGTGGTGAATGGTAAATCCCACCCCACACACACTACTACAAACTACCACACACACTACTACACACACTATCACACACACACATACACACACACTACTACACAGTACCACACACACACACTACCACACACACTACCACAACCACACACTAGTACACACTACCACACACACACATGCTACTACACACACAACTACATACTACCACCCACACACACTACTACATACTACCACACACACACACACATACTACTACACACACTACCACACACATTACTACATACTACCACACACACTACCACACACAGGTGTTAGAACTGATAGATCAGGACAATACAGGACATTCAAGTCATCTCAGTCCACATGTATGTATCTGTGAGTTTAGTAGTAATTACTGACATTTGCTAAGTCTGACTGTTGCTATAATGTTCTTAACCCATTACTCTACCACCTCCATGTCTTTTTTTAAATATATAATTTATTTAGAAATTTTCAACAAACCAAACAACTAAAACATTTAACAAAGACAATAAGAGAAAAAAAAAAAAAAAAAAAAANAAAAAGAGAAAATAACCCACCCCCCACTCTTCTTCACACACAGTACAATGCCAGCCAGACCATTCATTGTTGTGTCTTTACATCAATAGCGGGTACAGTATCAAAAGTAAGCAAAATTTAAAGTGACTATATACAGTTCAGTTCAGAAAGTAGCTTTTTTACTCCTTGAGGCTACTCAAGGAAGGGATCCCGAATCTGATTAAACTGTGTCATGGAACAACATATCCTTTCTAGGTGTAAAAAATAAACCATATTATTTAGCCATTGTTGAAAACTGGTGAAAAGGGAGATTTCCATTCCTTTAAAATGACTCTCTACCACACCATAGCAAAGGATCATGCTTACAGTTCAATATGAGAACATTCTTGTATCTTCAGAACATCCAAACAAAACCAACTGTTAATCAAAAATCAAAAACCTTTTCATACATCTTAGACATGTAAAACATCCCAGTATTTGACTAGCACTGTAAGAAAAGATGTGCAAGATGTATGTTTGCATCTGTCACAAAGTGGCAAGGTAGATGGAATACTCTATGCAGTTTAATTTTGGAGTAGTGCAGCCGATGTAGAACTTTAAATTGAATAAGCTGAATTCTTGTATTAATAGAACATGTATGTATCTGCTGCAACGCTTCTTTCCATGTCTCATCTGTTACACTCTGATTTGAGTTCTGTGCCCCATGCCAGTCTATACTGGTCTGAGGATGTCCCAGTGCAAGACAAAACAGGCATGCAAACTGAGATATCAGACCTTTAGCCTCAAGTGGTTGGTTGCATATAATATCATAAAATGTATGATCAACAGGTAAAGATGAAAAATTAGAAAAATTATGCCTCACAAAATCTCTAAGATGGAGGTATTGGAAAAAAATGTGTTTGAGGAAGATTATACCGAGCACTCAATTGTGCAAAGGATACAAATTTACCCTCAACATAAAGGTTTTTTATTGTGGATATACCTTTTTCCCTCTGCTTACTAAACACTTGATCAGTGAGTCCTGGTAAAAAACAATGATTGGAGCACAAACTAAAAAACTGGGCATGGTATTTTAAAGGTCCCCTTAATCTGCTCCAGTATCCTCAGATTATTTCCAAGGATTAGACTTCTCCTGACCATTTTGTGAGAAGTTATTTTTCCACAAAAAATTAATGCTGAAAAAGAAGTTTTGGTATTTAATCCAGATTTCATAACAACCCAGTTTGGGACACTACTGGTACCGTAGCCATGTCTGGAAAGCTATCCCTCCAGTAAACTAATGCTCTCAGGTTCACAGCCCAGTAGTAGTGTCTAAAGACTGGAAGGGCCAGCCCTCCATGTCTGACTGTTCTATGACGATCTTAACCCCCACCACCGTCATGCTACCACCTCCATATCGGAATGTCACTATGATGATATTAACGATCTCCAGGGTGAAGCGTTCACTCCCCCACACTGTCTCTTTGCTAAGTTGACAGCTAAGAGGTTCACCTGTAAGTAAAGAACCCACGCTGTCATCTCAGGGCTGGGAAAAAAATAAGCTTTAATCAAAACTGATTCCTTGATGATGCCTTAGTACTCCTAATAAATCACAGTTTCATACTTTCATTTAAGCCTTTCTTGTTTATGTTATGTTTCTCTCTTCCAGTTGGTTTTAGTTTTATTCACATTCTGTTCTTCTTCACTATATCCTTTTCTTAGTAGTCAGCTGCTACAGTGCTGCAATTTCCCCACAGATTTTTAAAATCCTCTTACTCCAGTAGTCTCAAAGCTCTTTTGGAGCTTTTAAACTTTGTCTTTTTTATTATTTAGTTTTTTTTTTTTTTTTTTTTTTTACCTTTATTGTCAGCTGCAATGAAGCCCAAGATGTTTTCATGTCTCAGCATCACAGTCTGGTAGATCTCAGCCTCTCTGAACCAAGAGCGCTCCTCACGGGAGGAGAAGATCTTCACAGCCACCTCCTCCCCACGCCATTTACCACGCCACACCTCCCCAAATCGCCCCTTTCCAATGCTCTCCTGCAGAATGATGGTCCTGGCAATGGTCCTCTGGACCAACAGGGGCAGACCTGGAGAGAAAACAAATAAAGCAAATACATACAAAAATACTAATTGGATCTGCTGGCAGCAATGACATGGAAATGCTTCGTTGTTTAGGAAAGAAATAAGGAATGTGTAAAGATGGAGAAGAGGTTTGAGAGAGGTTGAGAAGGAAAAGGAAAAGGAAAGTCCTTGAAGAGCTGAAGTCTCTGAGCAGAGCTCAATGTACAGGCTGCTGTGATCATGATGATTCAATGATTTTGTCAAATAACAAGCAAACTACAACCAACACTTGATTAGATTCCTTACCAATTAATCTGCCTCTTATCTTACTATAATGCCAGTAATTCTGTTTGTCTGTCTGTGTCACGCATATCTCCATGGCTGACGTAGACACTGACATGTAGTCACTCACCCCTACGTGCTGCTCACCAATTGGTTCTCACATTTGCGCCAGTTATTCCGCTCCTTTAAAAAGAGGGCTGTCTCAGTTATATGGGGGAAGAGATGCTATAGTGCAACAAGGTGGGAGCGCTATCACTGCTCACCAATAATCACAGTGAGGTCGTTTAAAACCCTCTGATTTTATAGCAGTTGTCCGCAGTCCTCACCGATCTTCCTCTGTATTGGATTACTTTGTCGCTTTCAGTACAACTTCCTGGTTGCCGCGAGCAGACGGCTTTCTCCGTCAATTCTTCACTCCGCATCACCACAAACAAACATATTTGACTTCCTGCCCTCCGATTTCAGAATAAAGGGAGATCGTGAGTTTTTCCTGAATATTATTTGGATCTATTGTGCTGAGCTGAAATTAGCTGGATGTATTGTGCTGAACTGAAACTGTTGAATTTATTGTGCTGAAGCCGCATGAGCTCGAACTTTATTTTGTGGAACTTTTGCATATCGTTTTGACTTTTTGAACTGAACTGAAACAGACTGAACTGAAGCCGCATTGGCAGTAATTTTGATTTATTGAACTGTTATTTTTGGTGGGTGGTTGAATTATTTGCTTTAATATAATTTTTTGAACAGCCAAACTGTTTTCCTTGTATGTGTGTTTTCTGACTGGTGTTTTTTTTTTTTTTTTTNGTTCATAAAAACAAAAAAAAACAAAAAAAAAAAAACTTACATCCTTTGTGACAACTGACTGAGTAAATACAAGAAAATTAACACTCTTATATGTCAGGAGAGAGACCTGACTGGCATCCTATACTTTGACATCTATACTGTCACAGTATGAAGCTGAAATTTGGCAGGTGTAACGCTAGAGACCCAAGGATGTGCCTTTGCCACGTGTGAAGTTTGGTTGAGCAGTTCTTGAATTTGTGCTGGTAAAAAGTAGTCCACACGTGGATGAATACCTGGCAGCAGGACACGCTCTGGGCGCAATGGCACTCCACTCTGCGGAAGTTGGCCGTCGGGTAGTAACGGGTGCTGCACTTTTTCCTTAATGTNCAATGGCACTCCACTCTGCGGAAGTTGGCCGTCGGGTAGTAACGGGTGCTGAACTTTTTCCTTAATGTAGATTCAAACTGTCTAATATCTAATGCTCAGGACCCAGGGATATACAATGTTTCATGTAAAGTTGTTTGGATGAGAGGTTCTCAAACTGAGCTGTGCCAGTTAAAAGTAGTCTGCACAGCAGCATATGCTCCACTCCACAGACACTAATGACAGGCTGGGTACACACTACAAAGTCCGTCTGATCCGAACATGTTCCGGGAGCAACAGTATATAGGGCTATGCTCCGCATTTATGGCAGGCTGCAGCGCACACCATAAAGTCCAGCCCGGTCTGAACACGTACATTTTCAGTGGGCACTGCACTAGCTTTTGCAATTAAGCAATTAATCATTTTGTCTGTCAAATGTCATGACAAATTGCAACCACAAGTTACTGGAGCTGACATAAAACAATTTATTCTGTCTGACCAACAGCCAGAAAATAAAAAAAAAAATATTCAACTGACAATGATAAGCTGCCAAACAACTGGATAAAAAAACATTAACATTTTAAAAAATGAATTTCTAATGGTCAACTAAATGAACATAAATTTGGTTTGTTGTCCAGCTGTAAGTATAAAAATAGTGACATTTTAATATATGACTACTGTATATACTCGAGTATAAGCCGAGTTTTTCTTACCTAATTTCTAAATCGTGGGGGGTGTCTTATACACGAGAAATTCAAAATTGATCCCAGAGAAGGAAATTTTCAGGGATGGAAATACAACCCATGGAAAATAGTTTAACTCATACCTTAGAATGAAATATTGGGGGTGCTAGAGAGCAAGCAATTGAGTAAGATGTGTTTAGCTGAGCTCCCGCCTAACTTTACTTTATATTTAAAATAATTTTTTTTCCCCTTCAGACTGTCAAAATAGGTTAATAAGTGACTTGAGTGCACCTAAAGAAAGTGACGGGCATTTTCGTGCATGGTAATGGCATCTAATCTTTGGAAACACAAGTACAATGGACCCTCCAACACCAGGCCCAACGCCTCCTTGACGCAGAGTACCACTGCTGACCGGGACTGCAACCTAGCCCTCCCCATACGGATTCAGCAGAAATGGACACAGAAGACCTAAAGTCCCAGATCCTCTTGGCTTTAAAAGCAGACATTTCAGCCATTTTAAGAACAGAACTGAAAAATTCCCTCGCCGAGAGCTCCAGGCAGTCAGAGCTGAGCTAGCTAACAACACGGCGATGACTCGAACTGAAATCGATCAGGTGAAGACTGCTATTAAAGAAATGGAGGGTGGCATGTCAGCACATTCCATTGAAGTGTCAGAGTTGCAAACTACTTTAACTGCCTTGAAAACTGAACTGAATGAGCTAAAGGATAAATGTGAGGACATGGAGGGGAGGATGCGGAGATGTCATATCCGAATCCTGGGGGTTGCAGAAGGGCCCGGGTCAAGTTCCACAGAGGCGGTGTCTAAGCTGCTGTCATAGGTGCTTAAACTGGACAAAGATATCCTTGTGGACCACTCGCATCGCGGTCTCACGCCAAGAAACCCTGGTGGTAAACCATGTGTGATTGTAGCTAAGCTACACTACTACCAGGACTGTGTTGAAGTTCTACGTCGGGCTCGAAACCAAGCTCCACTCAGATTCAATGGGGAACTGATCGCCATCTTCCCAGATTACATCACCAGTGTCACCAAAGCCCGAGCTGCATTTACGGACGTCAGGAAACTACTGCGGAACCAGCAAGACGTGCGATACGGCATACTGTTCCCTGCTCGACTCTGTATTACTCACAATGGCACAGAAAAAAAAATTTCTGGACCCAGAAAGCACATCGTCACGACAACAGAATATGGGAAATAACAAGAGACAGCAATACCAGGCTCATTACGGCAAATATGAATCCGGTAGGCCGTTCATAAGTATTTACAGAGATGGTAGTATGATATAGCCCAGAGTAATTATTATCATTCTAGTTAAGCATCCTAGCACATATTTCCATCTTGAAGCTTGTTTTGGTTCATGACAGTGATTATTTCAGACTGTTAAAGGCATATGTAATGTCAAAATTAATCTTTGTTTCTCATTTTTATATGGACTTATGGTATTAATCTCTCTCATGCAGTGTACTTATTGCACTAAAATCAAATTTATCTTGTTAAGATAAAAAAAAGTGCATAAAACCAGCTACATTTAAGTTACACTATGTTTAAGATGTAAGTAAATTCTAAGTCTTGAGTTAAATTTTAATTTTAAGACCTCAGTAAATTTAAGTCTACTGTTATGTTAACAACTAGCAGTCAGGAAAGATGAAGGGAAAATATGTTGGAATTAAAAAGGTTTAAGTATTCGTTTAATTTATATTCAGTGCATAAGAGTATCATTACCAAAATCCACTGTCCATTTGGCACTTATCTCCAACACTGCTACGATGTTAGTGCTTCTTATGGTCTAAGACAGTAAAAAAGCTGGGGACATTGTTTAACATCTCTATTTCAACTTTTGTTTGGGGTGGGTTAGGCAGGGGCTCAACTTGATTCAGCTTAGAAGTTACCCAAGTAAGCACATTATGTGTGGATATGTCTATCAGGGGTTCTGGGTCCATCACATTCGTGCAGATGATGAGGATAGGGTAAATGCCAGACTGGTCTCTTTTGTTTCATATGCATATGTGTCATTGTCAAAATTAATGTATACTGGGAGCTGCTTATGTGATATAGTACCCTTCTCAGCTCCATATGGTTTATACTAAGGCTTCATTTCTGGCAAATGGTTGCACAGCGAAATTGACGAGTTGGAATGTTAAATCTCTCAGTCACCCTGTAAGACACAAAAAAGTATTCACTTATCTGATAAACCTTAAAACAGACATTGCATTCCCCCAGGAAACCCATCTGCGTACTTCCAATCACTGCTGATTAAGAGGAGGATGGATAGGCCAAGTATATCATTCTAATTACCACTCAAAGACAAGGGGGACAGCTATAATAATTAGTAAGAATACACAGTTTGTGGCAACAAGTATTGAATCCGACTCTGCTGGATGTTTTTTAATTGTGGTCGGGCGGTTGTATGGGCTCCCAGTCATTTTGGCCAATATATATGCACCCAACTGGGATGACCACATGTTCTTTAATAATTTCTTTTCCAAATTGCCAAACATGGTAACACATCCTCTTATCCTGGGTGGCGATTTCAATTGTGTTCTTTCTTCTGTCTTAGACCATAGCTCTCCCACCTCCAAGTCAGCACATTCAATCCAACACTTCCTCAAAACATACGGAATAGCTGATGTGTGGCGATTTTGTAATCCCACTGCTTGGAGCTACTCATTTTTCTCCCCAGTACATAATTCCTATTCACGAATAGATTATTTCTTTATAGACACAAATCTCCTCTCATCAGATACAGAATGCGATTATGAAGCCATAGTTATATCCGATCATAGTCCACTGGCTATAACATCCCCACTACACAGTCTAGTTACCACCCTTGGAAGCTTAATCCTACTCTTCTTTCAAATGAAGCTTTTTTGAATTACATTGCTTCTGAGATAAAATCCTTCCTTAGTATTAATCAAACTCCAGGGATGTCTTCATCAACTGTGTGGAAGGCATTAAAAACATACTTAAGAGGCCAAATTATTTCGTTCTGTGCAAATCAGACAAAAGCGAGGAATGAGCGTCTCAAACAGTTGACAGATCAGATATTGGAGTTGGATTCACTTCACAGTCAGGCACCCTCACCAGCAATCCTTAAGCAGCATTTACTGTTACAAACTGAATATAATCTTTCAACAAGCCGAATACTTAATTTCCAAATTGCAGTGTGACTTTTATGAGCATGGAGAAATGGCTGGGAGACTGTTAGCCCATCAGCTGCGTCAAAGGACAGCTAACCAGGTTATATCTGAGATATATGATGCACAAGCTCTACAGCATACAGAGAGTGCAGAAATTAATGCATGTTTTCATATGTTTTACCAGTCATTATACTCCTCAGACCCACCCACTAGCCCATCAGCTCTAGATGATTTCTTTAAAAATTTGAATATCCCGTCTATAGATCCAGAAACAGCTGCTGACTTGGAGGGGGCAATCACAATCCTGGAGATGAATCAGGCAATAAGAAGCATGCAAAGCTGCAAATCTCCAGGTCCAGAAGGATACCCTTCCGAATTCTTTAAAAAAATTCTCTACTCAACTCTCCCCACTACTACTGTCTGCTTTTGAAGAGTCTTTGCTCTCCCACTCCCTACCCCCCACTATGCAGCAAGCTATTATTTCATTAATTTTAAAAAAGGACAAAGATCCCCTGGAATGCAGTTCATACCGGCCAATCTCACTTCCGAACACAGATGCCAAACTCCTTTCTGAAGTACTGGCTCGGCGAATGGAAAAAACACTTCCATCGGTCACCTCACCTGATCAAACAGGTTTTAAGAACTGATATTCTTCCTTTAATATTAGGCATCTTGCAAATATTCTTTGTATTCTTCTTCACCTGATACTCCAGAAGTGATCCTTTCACTAGATGCTGAAAAGGCGTTTGATCGAGTAAAATGGGGTTTTCCTTTTAACACTCTAAAAAAGTTTGGTTTCAGTTCTAAATTTATATCATGGATTCAAATTCTGTACTCATCCCCATTGGCCACCATGAGTACCAATAATAATATATCACCCTTTTTTGAGCATGGTACAAGGCAGGGATGCCCCTTATCTCCATTCATTTTTGCTGTGGCAATAGAACCAGTTGCCATAGCTGTGAGAACATCTGTCAGTATTAAATGGATCCAGAGGGGGGTATTAGAAGATAAAGTCTCTATATATGCTGATGATATGTTACTGTATATTTATGATCCATGTTCAAGTCTTCCAAAACTGTTAGAACTACTCAATGAATTTGGTCAACTATCCAGTTATAAAGTCAATTTTCAAAAAAGTGAATTAATACCAATTGGGACCACAATTTCAGATATTCCTTTCTCTTCAACCCCTTTTAAGACCAGTCCTAAGAAATTTAAATACCTCGGGGTTTGTATTACACGTAACTATAAGGACCTTTACAAAGCTAATTACCAGCCCCTTTTGTTCCATTTGAAACAGGACCTTGAACGTTTGGACTCATTGTCTCTCTCCTTCGGTGGAAAGATTAACACAATTAAGATGACTGTACTACCTAAATTTTTATACCTTTTCCAAAGCCTCCCAGTTACAAAATCTTTTTGCAATAACTTAAATAGTCAGATTTCATCATTTATTTGCAACAAAAAATGACCTAGGGTAAGGGAAAAAGTACTGCAAAGACCTTGCAAGGTGGGGGGTATGGCACTTCCAAATTTTCTATATCATTACTGGTCAGCTAATATTAGAGCAATGTTATACTGGATAAGGGATGACATTACGGCCAGCTGGGTACATATGGAAAGGATATCCATTCAATTTACCCCCCTTCAGTATTATGTACTAAATTACCGTTGCCACAATCTGTGTCCAGTTTCACGTCAAATTCAGTTGTGATGTACTCCATTAAGATTTGGTACCAATTTAGATGCCATTTTGCACTGAATGACATCCCACTTGCTGCGCCAGTAGCAAAAAACCATATGTTCATGCCCTCTACAATAGATGCAGCATTTGATATATGGTCTGAAAGTGGCATCACCTCAATACATGATCTCCATACTGATGGCATTTTTTGCCTCTTTTGAACAATTGGTTCAGAAATTCAGTATCCCTAGGACACAATTCTACAGCTATTTACAGCTCAGAAGCTTTGTGGCTTCTCATTCCAGTTGCTTCCCATCCTGCCCTTCCCCATGCCTCATGGACTGTGTTCTTAATTGCAAAATAGATGAAAAGCAGTCCATAAGCAAAATCTATGAACTACTTAAGATACATAACCTAGCAGGTTTGGATTCTTTAAAACAAAAATGGGAAGAGGAAATCAAAGAACAAATACCAGATGACATATGGCACAAAGCAATTAAAGGAATATATTCATCCTCTATTTGTTTCAGGCATGTTGTTCTTCAGTTTAAAATTATACACCGTCTCCACTGGTCCAAGGTGTCAGATTGGCAAAGATAAATAGGGATCTCGATCCCATATGTGACCGATGTAAACAATCTCTGGCTACATTATGTCACATGTTCTGGTCATGTCCAAAATTACAAAACTTCTGGGGTGTGATCTTTGAAACTTTTCAAAAATCTTTGGGCAATCAATTACACCATCTGTGTCCATGGCGATATTTGGAGTAATTCCTCAGGATTCCTCAACTTTAACAGATCTCAAACTGATGTTATGGCTTTTTGTTCACTTCTTGCTAGAAGGCTCATCCTGTGTAAATGGAAGGACTCTTTCCCTCCAACATATGGACATTGGACTAAAGACATTATGTACTATGTACAAGTGGAGAAGATCCACTACTCTATTAAAGGATCAACTATGGTATTTGTTGCCAGCTGGCAACCATTTTTGAGTTTTGTGAAGGATATGGAAGCTGAGGAGTTGGACTGAGAGTACATTATGCTCCCCTTTTGTTTATATATTACACATTTATTTCCATGTTTATTTCCTGATTAGTCTGGCTAATTCCTTTTTGACTTTTTCTTTCTAGTTTTTTTTTTCTTTAGGGTGGGTATGGTTATTTTCTATTTTAATGGAACTGTATGAATATTTTATTATGCATGTAATTTCTTATATACATATATATACTTTTTTTCCCTTTGTTGTTGTCTGTTTTGCTTTGTTAATAAAAAGACCTTGATTAAAAAAAAAAAAGAATGAGATATTTCTTATTCAGCACATTTTGTGGTGGCAGTAAGCACTGTTGTGATTGGTCAAAGACAAAAGAATGGGCCAATCAGAGACAACTTTATAAAAGTGCTGTTTCNCTGTTGTGATTGGTCAAAGACAAAAGAATGGGCCAATCAGAGACAACTTTATAAAAGTGCTGTTTCATATACTGGTACGGTATCGTTGTTTGGTAGTCTTGTTTATCATGTTTTGTGCTTTATTAGCAAGAAGCTTGAGATAAGCTACAACACAGAATAGAAACAACACGGACTCAGAAGAGGTAAAGAACATTGTATGAGGCTGGTTTCAAGACACGTTACACAGAGCGGGAGTGGAACGAACTGTTTGGCAATTCAGACAAGGAAGAGGAGCCCAGAAAAGTTAATGTCAGCTTATGTCAGTTATGGTAATCAGCTGTTTACCGGTACCAGTACGTGGATTATTTTCAGAAAATCACAGGAATACTTTGACAGTACCCAGAAAAACAGGTAATTTGCTAAACAAATAAATTGATGGAACAATATCAGGGGGTCAGCTTANACCCAGAAAAACAGGTAATTTGCTAAACAAATAAATTGATGGAACAATATCAGGGGGTCAGCTTATATATGGGTTTCTTTAAAAATCTAAATTTGCAGGTCAAAATCGGGGGATCAGCTTATACACGAGATCAGCTTATACTCAAGTATATATGGTAAGTATTGGTAATTAGTAGCTTCCACATGTTTATCAAACTCACTACACACACTTGAAGACGTATTGTGTATATACAGATCAACACAGACACAAATCAGAAATAAAGTGAAGTTTGATTAATGTTTACTCACATTAGGGCTGGGCAATAAATCGATTTATTCGATTTTATGTTTTGGCATGATGTGTGAAATGGCTGAATTGAAAAATCAAGGTTAAAAAAAACCTAATAACTATTTTTAAAGGGGATAATGTGGCAGTGGGTCACTCTCTGTCAATCAAGCCCGTTACCATTTTGTGCGCGTTAAATCTACAAGCCCTGTTTATACTTTCTGCACGTCCGCGAGGGTCTGCTCAGCTCTGCCTGCCGGGGACAAGGACGTGGTTACCAACCTTACCAATCAGCGGTCTATCACGTTCGTTGATGCCATGCCCACGAAATTTTCAGCAGGCCAGACGTGTCAAGATAGCAACAAACACTTGCACTGAAAGTGAGCTCATTTCTATAAAAGGTAACATCACTTCAATCACATCAGTCATTTGGAAGTTGTTCACGGCATGGAGCAAACCTGCGTGGTCTGTAAAGTTTGTAGGAGCTGCAGCTACTAAAAGTAGCAGCGCTTCAAACTATTTCAGCAGCTGCAACAGAAACATGCAGCTGAGTGGCAGCAATGTGGCGCTGCAAGATGCAAATCTGCAGTCAAAGCACAATGAAAAAGTAAATGATGTTACTGCATCATTTTCCAGTGTCATGGCATCTGATCAGAGGGTCTTCATATAGTGCAATACTGTAACAAAGCCAGAGGCAGCACACAGGCTGGTGTTCCTCACAAGGAACCTGGACATAGCTGTAAAAATCTTTTATTTTAAAAGGTTTTGTTTAAAAAGCCCTACAACTTTATTTAAAAGTATCATTATTTGTTATTTGAATTAGTTTTTTTTTTTTTTTTTTTTTTTTTACTTTAGAGAAAAACAAAAAAAATCGATTAAAATTGAGAGTTGTCCATCAGTGTGAAAAAAATTGAGATTTTATTTTTAGGCCATATCGCCCAGCCCTAACTCACAAGTGACTGTATCACCTGAAACAACTAACGTTTCATGCATTTCCAAATAATTTGGCCAATATAAAAGTCCAATAAGTCAACAATTTGAAAGATTGTAAGACCTGTAAGAACACGATAGATGATATGTCGGTGAAGTGAATTAATGAGAAAACAGAACAAAAAGAGTACAATGAAAATCATCACAAATAACACCACAAAGTGTGATTCAGCAAAATAATTAAAACAGCCCACACAGTTACACAAACACAACACAACACACACACACACTCTTCCAACACACATATTTGCACATCGTGCAATATGGTGTTCAGAGCGTGAAAGACTGAATCCAGGTCCTTCCTTGGCAGCCTGTGGGAGGTGCCAGTCTCCACGCAGAGCCACCAATTCTCCACATAACAAGCAGCTTCTGCCAGTAGTGTGAGTGTGTGAGAGATGGTGTGTGTATGTGTGTTTGTTCATGTAGAAAGTGGGCAGAATCAGGGCAAGCCAATCATAGTAACAGTCTTCTCTATTAAGAGACATAGAGCTGCACGGTTTACCTGCTGCTGTATCCACACACGGCTTTTAGCTATGCAGCGGTTCATTGTGTCCGGTTTTCTTGAGCTGTCAGTTGTTTTATCATCATTGTGGAAAAAGTTGTGGAAAAGCAAGAACAATCGTAAAATTATGTGACAAACTTTTTGTTGTGTGTCATTTCCTGTCTCTCTACAGGTCTGCAATATCGGCTAAAATTCTTCCCCAAAAATACTTGTAGGCTAACTGTTTTAATAGGTTGGACTGACTGTATTACTTGTGGGTCAAGAAAGAATGGAATGAATAAGTGATACTTAATGAACAATGTAATTCCTCTGAGAGGAGATGATGAGTAACTAATATCACTTTTTTTTAACCTGCAACTAAAGCTCCTCACTCACAAATATATTACTGGGTAGTCTCAAATGTGTTATCACATCTGGAGATATCGAGCCTCTACACAGGCGCCGTGATGTCAGAGTGTAATGCACTCACCTGATCCGGAGCCTGAGGTGGTCATGTCATAGATGAGGTCCTTTAGCGTGGTCCCGACAGTGATGAAGGGGTGGTCCAGAGAGGGGTCCTCTTCATTGGGTACCCGGTGATGGTGGTGATGGTGGGCCCCTGCACCCCCGGCCCCCAGCCCCCGGTGGCTGTGGCATACATAGAACGCCAACACCAACAGCAGGCAGAGCACACACACAGGTCCAGCAATAACCGCTGCAAGAGCCACAGGGCCCAGAGTAGGAGCCTTCACCGTTTGGACTGCAGGATAACACAGATATACACAAACATACATCACAAAAAGTATGCAAAGATATTAATAATTACATAAATAGTCAAAGAAATAATAATGTGCAAATTACATCTTCTAAAACTAATCCTACTACTGCTGTGGAAAATGTTATTCTACATTTACAGTTTACAAAAGGTAACATATGAAAGATAGTTTGTCACAGAAACAAGAGAACTACAACTGAATTAATCAGATTTATTTTATCTTAAAAGAGTAACTTTATTCTGTAATGGATTCATTTTACCTATTTTCATGATAAACTTTCTTTTGGGTTAACTAACACTTTTATTGAGTTCAGAGCAGAAACTAGCTTGGTTGACATGTTAAAAGATGTTTGCATTTTATTCATGCTTCAGCCACATGGTGGAAACTGGTCAAGGTTGACGTGTTCTTGTTGTAAGAAAATCATCTTATTCTGAAAATATGACTTTGTTCAAGGGGAAGTTTATCTTATTCTGAAAAGGCTGCATCCTGTTTGTGTCGTGTTAGTTAGCGTTAGCTTGAATGCATCAGGTGCGGCAATGCAGTAAAGCTAAAGTGAGGCTGTGAAGTTCTTTTAGTTGTTCCATGTTTTTGATGAACAAAGCCACATCAGTTAAAACGACAAATAAATAATAATAAATAATAAATAATAAATACTTATTAGTACTTATTAGCTGCCAAGTTCTGCTCGCATCACGTGTGTGTCTATTTTTTATGGCTGGGGAAATTAACATGTTAAATTTTGCAATTAATGTGGACTGTTTAACACGTTAAAAAAAACTAACAGTTTTTTCACTTCCTGAGCTCTGATAATGTTTTAGTTTTTCCTCCACTTCCTGTGGCTAACATTACATGTTCACGCTAATTATAGAGAAGGGAAAAATATCAGACTTTCAGAAGTAAAGTTGTGTTTAAAAAGTTAGCGGATGGGTCTTGTTGAAACCAGACAAACTCAGTCGCTTAGCAGTGTGTTGTTTTAACTGAGATGTGCAGTGGAATCAATGTTCATGATGACATTTGTTTTTTGTGTAGTGTGTTGCATAATAAATAATCATAAAACTCATGAATATTTCTCTCACTATAACTGTACCATCTAAAATTCAAACCCTGACATTCCTAGTCTGAAACAGTGTTAGTCTCAAACATTCTGCAACAAAGAACTGTTTCAGATGGTTTAAAATAATCTAAAACAGTCTGAAATAGGGGTGTAAAGATGTATTGATTCTTCAGGTAGCAATTCAGCTGCATCACACCAACACGTTAATAATCAATTATTGTCAATTATTTTGTGAAAAATTAAACAATAAAAATAATCCTCCCTGAAGCGCATTCCTCTTTAAAAAAAAAAAAACATACTGGTACTTCCGCATGGCGTGCTGCAGCTCCTTTACTGTAACAAAGTGATGAGCGGCTG
Organism: Lucifuga dentata; assembly: GCA_014773175.1. Lineage (NCBI taxonomy): Eukaryota > Metazoa > Chordata > Actinopteri > Ophidiiformes > Bythitidae > Lucifuga > Lucifuga dentata. The sequence continues at coordinate 26,937 of VXCM01007347.1, read as the reverse complement.
CTGATGAATTTTAATGTCAACTGCAGAGATATTTTCTAAAGACACAAACAGAGAAAATGCTGGAAAATACCAGCATCTCTGCTGCTGGATGGAGACTGCTGGAAAATGTGTGAAGTAGGATTCCCCTCACGCTAACGTCAGCTAAACACGCTGAAGTTTAGCTAAACACGTTGAGGTTTAGGTAAACATGCTGAACTTTAGCTAAATGCACTGAAGTTTAGCTAAATTGGCTGAAGTTTAGGTAAACGTGCTGAACTTTAGCTAAACGCGCTGAAGTTTAGCTAAACATGCTGAAGTTTAGCTACACATGCTTAAGTTTAAACATTGTGCCTTTGTAGATCTAGAGAAAGCATATGACAGGGTGCCGAGAGAGAGGAACTGTGGTGTTGTATGAGGAAGTCTGGAGTAGCAGAGAAGTATGTTAGAGTGGTGCAGGACATGTATGAGAGCTGTAAGACAGTGGTGAGGTGTGCCGTAGGTGTGACAGAGGAGTTCAAGGTGGAAGTGGGACTACACCAAGGATCAGCTCTGAGCCCCTTCTTGTTTGCTGTAGTGATGGACAGGCTGACAGATGAGGTTAGACAAGAATCCCCTTGGACTATGATGTTTGCAGATGACATTGTGATCTGTAGTGAGAGCAGGGAGCAGGTGGAGGAAAACCTAGAGAGGTGGAGATATGCCCTGGAAAGGAGAGGAATGAAGGTTAGCCGCAGCAAGACAGAATACATGGCTGTGAATGAGAGGGACTCAAGTGGAATGGTGAGGTTACAGGGAATAGAGATAAAGAAGGTGGAGGATTTTAAGTACTTAGGGTCCACAGTCCAGAGCAATGGAGAGTGTGGAAAAGAGGTGAAGAAACGTGTGCAAGCAGGTTGGAATGGGTGGAGAAAAGTGTCAGGTGTGATGTGTGACAAAAGAGTCTCGGCAAGAATGAAAGGAAAGGTGTACAAAACGGTGGTGAGACCAGCGATGTTGTATGGCTTAGAGACAGTGGCACTGAGGAAAAGACAGGAGGCAGAGCTAGAGGTAGCAGAGACTAAAATGCTGAGGTTCTCTTTGGGAGTGACGAGGATGGATAGGATCAGGAACGAGTACATCAGAGGGACAGCGCATGTTAGATGTTTTGGAGATAAAGTCAGAGAGGCCAGACTGAGATGGTTTGGACATGTACAGAGGAGGGATAGTGAACATATCGGTAGAAGGATGCTGAGGTTGGAACTGCCAGGCAGGAGGCCTAGAGGAAGACCAAAGAGGAGATTTATGGATGTAGTGAAAGAGGACATGAAGTTAGTTGGTGTGAGAGAAGAGGAGGCAGAGGATAGGGTTAGATGGAGGCAGATGATTCACTGTGGTGACCCCTGAAGGGAAAGCCGAAAGGAAAAGAAGAAGATGCTTAAGTTTAAACACTCTAAAGTTTAGCTAAACAGTTGAAGTTTGGCTAAACAGTGTTCAGTCAGAGATGTTCTGCACGTTTACTTGCACGCTGTACTCTGGTTGTTTGTTTGTATTACTATTACTGTATTACTATAATGTGAATAATACCTTTAAACGATGGAATTAATAGGATTCAGCGGTTCATAGAATATATGTAATATGTACGCAATACTCTGGTAATCGTTGTATGAGGGTGAGTCCACCAGGTGACACAATGACAGTAAAGTAAAAACAAAAGAAAAAAATAATCAAATCGAAGTCATAATAATTGGAGCAAAGTAATCGAATCAAAGTGAAGACTAAAGACTTCCCGATGCATTGATTCATTTTCTATATAATCGAAATCGAAACGACTCATCATGGAGACAAAGATTTACACCCCTATTCTGAAACATAATGGAACAGTGTGAAATAGTGAAACATTCAGTCTGAAACAATAGTCTATTTCAGACTGTTTCAGAGTTTGAAATAGTCTGAAACATTCTGGAACAGTCTGAAACAGGTTACACTAAGTGTTACAATACGACCACAGTCATAACATTAAGTGACTAAGTTGACTGTGTTGTTCCTCCTGATGCTGTCTGGTGCACAATCCAGTTTGTTAAAAAAACATAAAGACAATGCAAGACCCCTCACAAGCATGTTAATGCAAACGTGCTTTTGCGTGTTTTTACCAGGGAAGACGGTGAGGTCGGGGTTTTTGTTGCAGTAGTCTGTGTTGCAGCACATTGGGTAAATGCCAGTCTCCTGTTTGACGGACGGGGCGCAGATGAAAGGCCGGTCCCGTGGAATCAACTCATTCTCATGTACACACATGCTACGCTCTGTGGTCAGCCGACTGCCCGACTTCCGGATGGCTACAAAACAAACGCCATCTGTGGTGCAGCTGGAGTTGGAACTGCAGCGCTCACAGTAGCACTGGAGGGCTGGAGGAAGAGGAGGGAAAGGAAGACGGAAGGAGTGGTGAGAATAATTCATATGAATCTATTTTTAAAATCAGTTACAATGGCATACATCAAAACATTTAACACTTTATATTCAGGTCCTGACTCATGATTTTATGAATGTTAATAATAACTTTTTTAAGCTGTTCATACAAAGGGGGAATTCATAAACTGCAGTGCTGCATGACTTAACATGTCAATAAGGGCAAATAAAATCACACAGCCACGTTCCCTCATTCCTAAATGTCTGTTGCATCTTTTAGCATTTTCCTTGAAAGAGGCGATACTGCAGTATTTTATTATTTACATGTCGGGGAAGCTATTCATAAAAAACACTCACAAAAATTAAGAAGCATTTCATTCTGGTGGTAAATTTCATCAGTACGAAATCTGAGTGATGTTTAAACTGTATTTACCTCACGTGTTAGTGATCAATACATCTGACAGATAAAAACACTCAGCTGATCAGTTGGTTTATTTAAATTGAGTTTTAGTCTGATCTCATACACTGTCCTGGCGTTGAGCCTCCTCGTCTGCTGTGCTCTGCTTGTCTGTCTCTCTCTCACTCACTCACACACACACACACACACACACACACACACACACACACACAAAACACCCTCCACCCCCGTGCATTATCACACACTACAGATGTTAGTATATGTGTTTATCTGTTGTCTTGTTATTTAGTGTCAGTCTCTTTAAATGTGGAGCTCTAAAGCAGAATGTATGTTCCCTTTGCTGATTTAGTGTGTCAGTGTCACCCTGATGATGAATCAGGATAAATCGTGATTTATAAATATGAAGCAGCTCATTAACATGCTGATCTTCATTGGCTTTTACCACTGACATGCCTGACAATGACACTACCTTGATGTGACAGCAGTGCTCTGATATACATGAGAGAAGCTTTATGAATGAGCTTCAGTTATCACGACACATATTTAGTGTGATGTCATGTAGTCATTTTGATTTTTTATGAATCTCCCCAATGGATGTTATTTTGGGTTTAATGATATTTGGGGTCCAAGCACAAAGTGCGTGGATCCCTTTTGTTTTTATTATTGGGGTCCAAGCACAAAGTGCGTGGATCCCTTTTGTTTTTATTATTGGGGTCCAAGCACAAAGTGCGTAGATCCCTATTACTTTTGTATGAATTATTAGGGGTCCAAGCACAAAGTGCATGGATCCCTTTTGTTTTTGTATGGGTTTTTATTAGGGGTCCAAGCATTAAGTGCGGGATCCCCTATTGTTTTTGTATAGGATTCTCTTTTCTTCCCAAAATACCCCTAAAAGTGATTGGGCAGCTCAAACAGTGCAACGTGAAAAAGTGAAATTTGCACTGAAGGTACATCAAGGGCCGATCTATTGATATGCCAAAAATGATAGGTTTAAACCAATAAGGGGTGCTATAATAAACCAAAATGCATTTTGGCTAATAACTCTTGAACTGTGAGGCGCACATTCAAATGCTTTATACTGATGCGTTCGGTGAATTGCTGCATCTGGCATAAGCCACGCCCATTTCCACCATGATAAGATTTTTCTAGTCTCTGGATTTTGTTTTACTTAGAAACAAGTAATTGGTGTCAAAAGATTCTTTGGACTGTCTTCTTCAATAATTATCTAACACATTTTTCAATTTTGACTTTGTATGTTCGCAATATGAATTTGAATTTTTGTTGTTCATTGTTATTTTACAAAAACTGCTATATCTTCCCAATAGATGCTGCACATCACCAAACTTCAGAATCTCATCCACAAAGAGGCCCCCAATGATTGTACCAAATTTGTTGTAAATCCACCCACAGGGGGCGTTATAACAAAAAACTGGCTCTACAGCCTAAACCATCCAAGATGGAAAGCTGAAATTTGCAGGGTAGCCAGGTATGTGATAATGTGTTGGCCCACCAAAAATGGCACATATCGAACATAAGAGGGTGCTGTAATGAAGGCTATAACAAAAGCACAATGATTTTTGCCTAATTACTCTTGAACCGTGAGGTGCACATTCAAATGCTTTATACCTACGTGTTCAGAGAATTGAGCTGCATCCAATGACATAAAAATTGGAACTTTAACCTCTGGTAAAATTTTTCGCAATTTTGCAAATACTGCAAAACTTATTTTTGCAAACTCGTCTCTGGATTTTTTTATTTAGAAACAAGGAATTAGTGTCAAAAGATTCTTTGGACTGTCTTCTTTAATAATTAAGCACATTTTTCAATTTCGACTTTGTATGCTCGCAATATGCGGTATGCGGCAACCCGCGGCTCCTGAGCTGTGGGTTATGGGCCTTGGGATCTGAATTGCATTGGGTTCCAAGTTGCATAGGCTTGGACCCCGTTATAATTGCTCGCAATTCTAGTTCATTGTGGCTTTGCTAACATTAGGCTCATTATCATCATCATCATCATTCTTTTATTTGTAGTTGATTGACCATTTATTCTACAAAGGTTTACAGAACACTGCTTTTTTAAAATTGTCTTTCTCTCAATATTGTGGCTACATATAGCATATGTACTATATACTTATGTACATATATACTTATAGCAGCCACAATAAATAGATTTTGAATAGAGCTACTTCAATTAAAAGTAGAAGTAGCTCTTCTATTCAAAATAGAAGTAGCTCTTAAATAGCTAAAGTTGCATGAATATACGTGACTATGAATTTTCCCATGGGTGTTATTTAAGCGTTGTCTTATCCTATGTTTCAGGTGTGCCTCTGTCAGCAACAGCAATGCTGTCTGACAAACAGTATAGAAAAAAACTGGAATAGGCAAAGCAGAAAGAAGAGAAATTGTCACTGACCATAAAAAGGGACCTGGTTTTGAAGCAGCTGGCTGAGGGTCAGATGCAGAGGCCCTGATTATCCTGGTTTGGTTACTGTTTGTACGTGTGTGTTTGTGTGTGTGTGTGTGTGTGTGTGTGTGTGTGTGTGTGTGTGTGTGTNGTTTTTTTTTTCTTTCTTTTTTTTTTTTAAGTTAATGGCAATTACTAAGCTGTGCGGATACTTTGGAAATGTAGATATTTGTACCTATTATGTTTAATTTTTTTATTTTTGTCATGACATTTAGCAAAAGAGAACATTCAGATCCCAAAAGGTGAGTCTGAGAACACTGACTACTCCTCGGAGATCTGTCTCATCCTCCTCTACATCTTCATCCTCTTCAGAGGAAGATTGAAAGAAGAGCAAAATGTACAAAAAAGTACAAAATAAAAAGTAGTCTGCTTGACAGAATAATTTAAATGAAGACTTGTGCAGTTGAGGCATGTGTGAATAAGAACTAAACATAATTTGTCTTCTCCAAATGTAGTGATGCATCTGGACCAGGTTTTGGCAAGATACCAGAAGGTTCTACATAAATTCAGGAGGAGCAACAACCTTAGAGAAGCATATGAGGTGTTTGGTGTTGACTGAAACACCATTGTTGTGAACCAATTACAGAACTTGCCATTGTTGTATCTATGATTTCAGGCTCGCTAATTTCCAGAATCCCAAAGATTACTGGAAGATATTATGGTTAGACAGAAAAGACAGAGTATGTAAAATATGTAATAGCAACCTTGTGGGGGATGAATATCATGTATTATTTGAATGCACAAACATGGAAATTGTTCAATATAGAAAAAAGTATTAACATAATATTTAGGTAAAGTATCCATCCATGTTTAAATTGGTTTTGCTGCTGCAGTCAGAGAACCCAGGAGTGATTTGTGGACTTGGTGCCTTTTTGAGTAATGTGTTGATTTTGTTTAAATGAGTTGGGTTGGTTTTTATTTTTTCTTCACCTGTATTGCCTGCCTTTGTTTGTATTTTTGTATTGTGTGTTTGTACTCCATACCATTTTGTTTGGTCAGGAGTTTAATAAAATGAAATGAAATGAAATAAAATGTACAAGGAGCTCCTACATGAATATTCCAACAAAGAAAGTGTCCAGACCTTTGCTATGAAATGCAAAAAATAAAATAATGACCCCCAGCTGCTTTCAGCAGGGGTTATTATTTAATTTATGAGTATTTTTCCATATGCATTTGTCTACAACTTCTACATTATTTGGGCTGTTACTGACTGTGAAAATAATAAAGTTTAATGTTAAAATTAACATAATTTTGATGTAGTTCTTATAACATTTTTACTTAGAATTACATTTTAATTTTGATGTAGTTCTTAAAACATTTTCACTCAGAATTCCATTTTTTTCTTACTGAATTTTCACTTTAACCACATGAAACTATGTAAAGGTAAATACATGCTGTGCGTGTGATATTGTTATTTAAAGGTGTAATTTTAATTTTGCTAATTGTCAATGTCACTACAATTGCCATTATGTTTAGTGATACACAGGGATTCCGATATACAAGTAACATCAGCACAAAATACATTAGTAAGGATTCTGTATGGTCTGATATGGGAGGGGGTCCACCATGAGTTACCTACACTGGGTGACACCAACCCTAGTGACACCTCTGTGAGCGGCTGTTGATCAATTCTAATGTCAGCTACAGAGACATTTTCTAAAAACACAAAGAGAAAATGCTGGAAAATACCAGTGTCTCTGCTGCTGGATGTAGACTGTTTGCTGCAAAATGGAGGTAGTGCTAACTAAACATGCTGAAGCTTAGCTAAACAGAGTCTTCAGTCAGAGATGTTCTGCATGTTTACATGCACGCTGTATTCTGATTATTTGTATTACTATTACTGTATTACTATAATGTGAATAATACCTTTAAATGATGGAATTAATAGGATTCTGTGGTTCATAGAATATACATAATAGTATTGTTGTATGAGGGAGAGTCTGAAAGATGACACATCATGTTCAGTAAAGTAAAAACTAAAGAAACAAGTAATCAAATTGAAATCATAATCGAAGCAAAATAATCAAATCAAATCTAACTGTGGTGAAAATTAAAGACTTCCCGATGCATCGATTCATTTCCTAAATAATCGTAATCAAATCGATTCATCATGGAGACAAATATTTACACCCCTAGTATTAAGTTATGTTTTCTAATGCACTGTAAAATTGTGAGGCAATACATCTATGAATTAGGTAACGTACAAAGCATTGTGTTTGCAGAATGAATGTAACAGAAACATTGGGAAGGATTTTTCACTGCAGCACTTTCCTCCTCTTTTCTCTGCTGCATAGAAATGCACAACTGCATGCATACTAGTTGATTCTATTTACTGTCTCTAATATTTCAAGACTGTATTTTTCCACTTATGTGTAACATTGTGGGTTTTGTGTAGGGTGGAATTCAATTGCGATTGATTTATATTTAACTTTAGTGTTATACCTGTGATTCTCCTTTTATTACACAGCATTGTAGCAATAAATACATCAGGTACAATAAAGAGACTAGTTTGAGTTTTATTGGTAAGGATTTTTGGTAAGGGTAATGTTTTTAACACTCCACTTGGAAAAGTATAGAAATGGTTTGTGCAGTACTAAAGTGCTCCCATGATTGAGTTCAACAATCTAATCTGTGTTTAAAGAGAAATTTCACACAAATTCTGTTGTGGCATTTTTTTTTTTTTTTTTTTTNTTTTTTTTTTTTTTTTTTTCAGTAATGATGTACATAATGGTTAAATTATCAACATTGAATTCATTTTTTCACCATATCTGGCTTAACTGACCAAACAGTTGAACGGTTTAAGTTCGAGACACATTTGTGTTCAAGAAAAAAATGTAAAACTATATCCTGTTTTAATAAAAGACTCCCTTGTTTTAAATACAACTAATTTCTTATTTTTAACCAAAAACCTTACAGATCAACCAGGAACACACCAGTTTAACATTTTCACTTAGACTTTACAGTATCTCCCAACACATTTAAAGTTCTGGTTTCTGCTGTAAGAATACATTCTTCCATTTCCAGTAAACATGAAAACTTACAAGAATGAAAACTGAAGGAAAAAATGTTAATAAAATATAAACAATGTTCTGACTATGAGTCTGTCAAAGTTACTGTAGTTAAAAAAATAATGTACTGTTTCTGCTACAAATATCAATTTAGACTTGGTTTTATGTTATTTGTTATTTTAAAACCCAATCTTAATCATTTTGATATTCAGAATCAATATCAATAAATTCCTAGCCCTAAAATTAAAACACTCTTGTGTTCTTCATACATATACAGGTGGCTTTCAGTGGACAGAACAGAAATCTTTAGCTCAGGTCCTACCTTCACACTACCTCAGGATTCATCAAAAGTTGTTTGGAGAACAACTTTTGATTGGCCAGCGAGTAACACTAAACATCGAGCTGAGACTGAATGTGTTGTGAATGAAGCATGGCTGGATTTCACAAAGGCTTTTTAACAGCTCATGTCTCTGGCCTTTGAAATCCTAGTGTCTGATGTTTTCAAAGGCAGTTCAACTAAATAATGAGAAGCTTGTACTTAGCCAGTATTACGCTATATGCAGTTGTATACAAAATTAGCACCCCTGGGCAAATTACATATGTTGTTGATTTTTGAAGTGAAAAGAAGCAAATCCAACCCTTGCAGCAAAACAGACATTAAAAATTAGCCTTTCTTCAAATTTTGATTTTACTTTTTATTCCATGAACCGGAAAAAAAAAGTAGAAAAAAATAAATAAAACTGTAACTGTAGCATGTGCCAAATTTCAGGCTCCTGACTGAGTCAGTGCTAGGGATGAGCCGAGTACTTGAATGAAACGAGTATCCGTTTACGGATAATGCACTTTTTACGAGTACGAGTACCATCCGAGTAAAATGTGTCACTACTCGTACTTATGTGAAGGAAACTCCTCATTGAGTAGCTGCGTCCACATTGTTCTGTGATAGGCCAGCCGCGCGCACACACACACACCTCCATACAGCGCCAGAGATTTTCTTTTGCTGGTGCTGTGGGGTTGCTCGACTCTTAAAAGAGGGTGCTCTGAAATTTGGGGTTTTTCATTAATATTAGGTCGCCTCAGTTAAGTTTCTACTGTAACACCCGACACAAGTACACACACGTGCAGTACCCATTCCGCGACTACAATATCATTCTGTTAAACACAAGGGATTTAGCACAAGAGCTATAGATGTAAGACTGCCTACATAAACATATATTTCTGAATATATAATTTCACACAATTATGCCAATGGACAGGCCTTGAACACAAGCAGCAGCAAACAGCAGCAAGCAACAAAGAGCAACAGACAAGGATTTGTGCATATTTCAGCCTCAGATGCTGAGATCACAATATCATGCTACCAACACCTGGTCCAATGAACCAGTGGTATTCCTAATGTTATATGTAGGAGCATCAGAGACAACTATAAGGAGTCAGAATGTGCGCTTCAACCACCAAATTCATTAAATTTATAATAGGCAACAGAGGGGGAAATCATGCACTTATCATTAGACGTCTTCATAACAAAATATCTGTTGCCTAAACTTTCACACAGCCAAATTTAGCAAACTTTTATCCAAGACGCTAATATAATTATTGAAGCAGACAGTCCAAAGATTCTTCTGACACCAGTCACTTGTTTCTATGTAAAAAATCCAGAGACTAGTTTGCAAAAGTAGGTTTAGCATTTTTTGCGAAATTGCAAAAAATCTATCGGGGCGGAAATGGACGTGGCTTATGCCCTTGGATGCAGCTCAATTCAACTAACATGTTGGTTTAAAGCACTTGAATGTGCACCTCATGGTTCAAAAGTTACTAGCCAAAACGTGTTGTGCTTTATTATAGTACCCCCTAGTGGTTTGCACGTATGAATTTTTGTATATGAATAGATCTCCCCCGATGTACCTACCCTACTTTTGCACGTTGGACCGTTTGGGCTGCCCAACAACTTTTAGCAAAATCATGATGGAGGAGATGCCAGATGAGAGCAAGACACTCTACCCTAACCTGAAAAAGTTAGCTGGCCAGTGTGGAGTTTTTAGGATTTGGTAACAAAGACAGGGTACTGGTAGACGCCCCAGTCTGCAGGAAATGCTGATCAACAGGAACTGCAAAAGGGGGCAATACCACCAACCTGTTCACCTTCACCTCCATCATCCTGCAGATTTCACCATGGTAGAGACAGGAAGTAACAGCTTATATTAGTTTATATATTATGTAATTCATTTGCCAAAAAATAAACAAAACACACAGTAAACAAAATTAAAGATGAATTTGACTTATTTGACTTTTTTTTTTTTTTTTCNTTTTTTTTTTTTTTTTCAGATTTTCTATAGGTATCACAATAATATTTTTATCGTGAATTCTTTTGGCCATGATAATCGTGGAGTGAAAATCTGATATCGTAACAGCCCTAATTAGAACTATTAAATTTGGAGAGTTTTTAAGTTAATGTGTGATTCATGGTTAAATGCCTTTTTTTTTTTTTTTAGATCCAGGAAGACAGCCCCACCACACTGTGGTCAATTGAGTTTAAAGTTGTTCATTAAAAAAACAACTGGCACTTTCTGTAGAGTAATTGGAACGGAAACCAAATTGCAGTAGATGCAAGTGCTTGTTTAACTCTAAATACTTAAATAATTGCATGGCCACATTTTTTTTCTAAACCTTTAGAGAAAATGGAGACTGTATGTTCATACTTGATCTACAGCTCCAGATTTAAAATAGGAATCACACGCGCCTGCTTCCAGTTTGGAAGGAAATTTTCCAATTAAAATTGAAAGATTAATGAGATGAGTAGATACACAATAGCATTTAAAATTTTCTTAATTTTCTGTATTGATATCAGAAAGATCTTTAGAATACAGTAAAGACCTTTTCTCAATCAATAACTGAGTATTTATTAGTTTGTTGTAGTGTAAACAAAGGTTCGTCAACAGAAGTTATGTTAGCTTTAGATTGTTTGAAATGATTGACTAGCTCCTTGACAGATGTAATAAACGATTAAATTCATGAGATCTTTCCACGATGTGAGATCAGCTGATTCCCAATTCTACCTTCATGTCATTCATCCTTTTCTGTGCTTTATAATATTATTTACTGTATATACTCAACTATAAGCAGAGTTTTTTCCACCAAATTTCACAATGCAATAGGGGGGTCGGCCTATAGTCAAATCAGACCGAAATTTCCAGGCCTGGAAATACTACCAATTCACCACTACCCATGGAAAACAGTTTAAATCATACCTTATAATGAGATATTTCCTGACTAAACATCTTATTAAACACATTTTGTGGAGGCAGTATAGGCTAACGTAGCTTTTTTTTTTTTTTTTTNGCTGCTGAAATAAATATCATGTTTACCGGTACCGGTGTTAGAGCTATTTCTTGGTTAATTATCAAATATTTAAAATATTTAATTTGGAAAAAGTGAAATCAAGTAAGTTATTATGTTTTAATATGCTGACTGATCCGGCTCTGTGAAGTGCCGCTATGATACGTACCGGCTCCGTCACGGAGGATCTATAGACGCTCAGCTGGAAGAACGGGGAAGCGGTATAGTTATTTACCTCACCTCATGTTATGTTTTGTTGTTTTGAGTTTGAAAATAATAATCCAAGAAAAGAACAAGGGCGCGATGTTATAATTCCGGTGTGCGTCAGGAAGAGAAGCCCCGTTAAAGCAGTGAAGTTACAGTCACGACCGCTACATGGATTATTTTCAGAAAATCACAGGAATACTATGACGATACCCAGAAAAAAAAGGTAGGCTAACTTGCTAAACAAATAAATTGATGGAGCAACTTTGGGGGGTCGGCTTATAGTCGAGATCGGTTTATAGTCGAGTATATACGGTATTTGCTTCCAGGCTGCAGATAGAATGATTTTCTGTGCCTCTCTGATAAGACATATAATTAAAAACTTTTGCATTCCTTAATCCATTAGTCACACAATTCCTTATACTTTTGTATAAGGCCATGTCCGTATTTGAGCAGCTTTTAACTGCAATTCTATGTGCAAAATCTCTGTTTCACAAGTTTTTAAATTGATTCATTTACCCAAAGACAGGATACTGTTTTTACTGAATTGCTTGCATTTTCTGAGGAACTTGCCAACAGTTCCACAGACTGCATCCATTACTTCATTCCAGCATGTTGGGATCATCCTTGTCTAAGATGTACTGGACCATCCTTGGTCCAGTACATCTTACTGAGTTCATCCTCTACAGCCATAATCACATTTTCAAATTATCAAGGCATTTGATTTGGAATTACTAAATAACAGATTTTTGTCTTTGTTAGTTTCCTTGCAGTTAAAATCATATTGTAATCTGAAAAGCCAGTTACAAAATTATATACCTTATAGCACCTCTACAAATTGAACTATAATTTTATTTTGTCTTTTTCTTTTTTATCAGATCAATCAATATAGTGTTAAATATAATAACACACTGAGGATTAAGTATATGACCTACATCTCATCCATGTTCCTCACTTTCTTCCTTGCTGCTGCTGCTGTGTGTGTAAGTCCCATTTATTCAGTGCAATCTGTCAACTCCGAGAGTCATTTCCATAGGTCATGGCCCACCTGCCCCATTCACCCCACCCTCATCCAACCAGCTCCATTATGGCCGACCCTTTGTCTGTACCAGATGTGTGTATGTGTGCATGTGTGTGTGAGGGATGAAGGGGGCCAGTATCCCAGAACAAATGAAGGTCCCCCTTTCACACAAACAAAGAACAGAGCAAAAAGCCTGCTCTCTGCCCTGTTGGACGGTTTCTCCTTACAGGTCAGAGGTAGCTCAGCATTCTGCCATAAACTCAGCCTGAGATTTTCCACATACACACTCCAACATCACCTTCACTCTCATGTTCAGAGGAGTTGGTTGTGTAAAGTTTAGTGTAACATCTCCCAGTGTATTTACTTTCTATGTGTATGACAGATGCTATAAGCACCATTATCACTTTTTTTAAAAAATGAAAAAGGCCCAGGCAGCTTTTTGTTCCTACCAAAGAAAGAGTAGTGATTTGGATGGCCGGGGTGGGGTGGAGGGTGGGGGGACAAACATCTAGTCTAAGCTGGCCTTATAAATATGCAGGAGCTTAACAGCTGTTCCAATCTGGACAGACCCCCCCCCCCCCC